>JBBPFK010000267.1:0-32908 GCA_037975005.1 Platalea minor
GGCTCAGTGGCTGGTTGTGGGTCTTGGCGGCTGGTTGGGGGCCTTGGTGGCCGGTTGGGGGTCTTGGTGGCCAGTTGGGGGCTCGGCAAGGGGTTGGGGGCCTTGGTGGCCGGTTGGGGGTCTTGGTGGCCAGTTGGGGGCTCGGCAAGGGGTTGGGGGCCTTGGTGGCCGGTTGGGGGTCTTGGTGGCCAGTTGGGGGGCTCGGCAAGGGGTTGGGGGTCTCAGTGGCTGGTTTGGGGCCTTGGTGGCCGGTTGGGAGACTTGGTGGCCAGCTGGGGGCTCGGCAAGGGTTTGGGGGCCTTGGTGGCCGGTTGGGGGGCTCGGTGGCCAGTTGAGAGGCTTGGTGGCCGGTTATGGGTCTTGGTGGCCAGTTGGGGGCTTGGCAAGGGGTTGGGGGCCTTGGTGCCGGTTGGGGGCCTTGGTGGCCGGTTGGGGATCTTGGTGGCTGGTTGGGGGCCTTGGTGGCCGGTTGGGGGGCTCAGTGGCCAGTTGAGGGGCTTGGTGGCCAGTTGGGGATCTTGGTGGCCAGTTGGGGGCTCGGCAAGGGGTTGGGGGGCTCGGTGGCCGGTTGGAGGGCTCAGTGGCCAGTTGGGGGGCTCAATGGCCAGTTGAGGGGCTTGGTGGCCAGTTGGGGGTCTTGGTGGCCAGTTGGGGGCTTGGCCAGGGGTTGGGGGCCTTGGTGGCCGGTTGGGGGTCTTGGTGGCCAGTTGGGGGCTCGGCAAGGGGTTGGGGGCCTTGGTGGCCGGTTGGGGGTCTTGGTGGCCAGTTGGGGGCTCGGCAAGGGGTTGGGGGTCTCAGTGGCTGGTTGGGGGCCTTGGTGGCCGGTTGGGGGCTTGGTGGCCGGTTATGGGTCTTGGTGGCCAGTTGGGGGCTTGGCAAGGGGTTGGGGGCCTTGGTGGCCGGTTGGGGATCTTGGTGGCCGGTTGGGGGCCTTGGTGGCCGGTTGGAGGGCTCAGTGGCCAGTTGGGGGGCTCAGTGGCCAGTTGGGGGTCTTGGTGGCCAGTTGGGGGCTTGGCAAGGGGTTGGGGGCCTTGGTGGCCGGTTGGGGGATTCAGTAGCTGGTTGGGGGGCTCAGTGGCCAGTTGAGGGCCTTGGTGGCCGGTTGGGGGCTTGGCCAGGGGTTGGGGGCCTTGGTGGCCGGTTGGGGGATTCAGTAGCTGGTTGGGGGGCTCAGTGGCCAGTTGGGGGTCTTGGTGGCCAGTTGGGGGCTTGGCCAGGGGTTGGGGGCCTTGGTGGCCGGTTGGGGTCTCGGCGGCCGGCCGGGGCCTCGGCCGGGGGCCCGGCGGCCGCGGGGGCGCGGCGGCGGGGCGGGCGGTGACGGGGCGGCGGCGGTCGGCAGGGCAGCCCGGCGCGGGCGGCGGGGATGGCGCGGTGCCACCAGCGCGCGGCGGAGCGGCTGCTGCGGGGGGCCCTGCGCAACGGGGGGCTCTACGTCAAACTGGGCCAGGGGCTCTGCGCCTTCAACCACCTCCTGCCCCCCGAGTACCCGGCCACCCTGCGCCGGCTGGAGGACCGGGCCCTGCGGCGCGGCTACCGCGAGGTGGGGGGCGGCTACCGGGGGCGGGGGGGGCGGCGTGGCCCCGGGAGCGGGGACGGCGTGGGGACGGCCCCGACCTGGGCTTGGGGACGTCAGGGACCCCGACTTGGGGACAGCGTGGCCCTGGTGTGGGGACACCGCAGCCCCGGGCTTGGGGACAGCGTGGTCGTGGCGTGGGGACGGCGTGGCACCAGGCTTGGGGACAGCGTTGTCCTGGGCTTGGGGACATCAGGGACCCTGATTTGGGGACACCAGGGACCCCGACTTGGGGACAGCGTGGCCCTGGCATGGGGACAGCCCCAACCTGGGCTTGGGGACCCCGGCTTGGGGACATCGTGGTCCCTGGCGTGGGGACGGCGTGGCACCAGGCTTGGGAACAGCGTTGCCCTGAGCTTGGGGACATCAGGGACCCTGACTTGGGGACATCGTGGTCCCTGGCGTGGGGACACCGCAGCCCTGGCCCCAACCTGGGCTTGGGGACGTCGTGGACCCTGATTTGGGGACATCGTGGCCCTGGGCTTGGGGACGTCGTGGCCCCGGGAATGGGGACAGCATCGCCGCGGGCGTGGGGACACCGATGTCCCCCACGCGGTGACACCGCCACCTCGGGGATGGGGACACCGCGGCCCTGGGCACGGGGACACCACGGGGGTGTCCCCAACGCCCCTGCCCCCGCGGTGTCCCCACTGTGTCCCCGTGTCCCTGTGGTGTCCCCATGGTGTCCCCACAGTGTCCCCATGTCCCCACAGTGTCTCTGCGGTGTCCCCACGGTGTCCCCACGGTGTCACAGTGTCCCCATGATGTCCCCACGTCCCCACGCTGTCCCCACGTCCCCGCGGTGTCCCCATGTCCCCATGATGTCCCCACGTCCCACGTCCCCGCGGTGTCCCCACGTCCCCATGGTGTCCCCATGTCCCCACCCTGTCCCCACGCTGTCCCCATGTCCCCGCGGTGTCCCCATGTCCCCATGATGTCCCCACGTCCCCACGGTGTCCCATGGTGTCCCTATGTCCCCACGGTGTCCCCATGGTGTCCCCACATCCCCATGGTGTCCCCGCGGTGTCCCGGTGGTGTCCCCCGTCCCCATGTCCCTGCGGTGTCCCCGTGGTGTCCCCATGTCCCCGTGGTGTCCCCGCAGCGTCCCCATGTCCCTATGGTGTCCCCACATCCCCGCGGTGTCCCCACGGTGTCCCGGAGGTGTCCCCATGTCCCCACATCCCCATGGTGTCCCCAATGTCCCGGTGGTGTCCCCATGTCCCCCCATCCCCACGTCCCCACAGTGTCCCCGCGTCCCCATGGTGTCCCCGCGGTGTCCCGGTGGTGTCCCCATGTCCCCCATCCCCACGTCCCGGTGGTGTCCCCACATCCCCATGGTGTCCCCATGTCCCCACGGTGTCCCCACGGTGTCCCAATGGTGTCCCCATGTCCCCATCCCCACATCCCCACAGTGTCCCCACGTCCCCATGGTGTCCTGGTGGTGTCCCCATGGTGTCCCCACGTCCCCACGGTGTCCCCACAGTGTCCCAATGGTGTCCCCATGTCCCCCATCCCCACATCCCCACAGTGTCCCCACATCCCATGGTGTCCCGGTGGTGTCCCCATGTCCCCATGGTGTCCCCACGTCCCCACGGTGTCCCCGCAGTGTCCCAATGGTGTCCCCGTGGTGTCCCCACGTCCCCATGGGTCCTGGTGGTGTCCCCATGTCCCCCATCCCCACGTCCCCATGGTGTCCCCACGTCCCCATGGTGTCCCAATGGTATCCCCGCGGTGTCCCCATGGTGTCCTGGTGGTGTCCCTGTGTCCCTGCGGTGTCCCTGTGTCCCCATGGTGTCCTGGTGGTGTCCCCGTGTCCCCGCGGTGTCCCCGCGGTGTCCCCGCGGTGTCCCCGTGTCCCCATGGTGTCCCGGTGGTGTCCCCATGTCCCCCATCCCCGCGTCCCGGTGGTGTCCCCATGTCCCCATGGTGTCCCCGCAGTGTCCCCACGGTGTCCCCATGGTGTCCCCACATCCCCACGGTGTCCCCACGTCCCCATGGTGTCCCCATGGTGTCCCGGTGGTGTCCCCGCGGTGTCCCCGTGGTGTCCCCATGGTGTCCCCATGGTGTCCCGGTGGTGTCCCCGCGGTGTCCCCGTGGTGTCCCCATGGTGTCCCCGCGGTGTCCCCACGGTGTCCCGGTGGTGTCCCCGCGGTGTCCCCACCTCCCCGCGCCGCCGCAGGTGGACGAGCTCTTCCTGGAGGATTTCCAGACGACGGCGGCCGGGCTCTTCCAGGAGTTCGACTACGAGCCCGTGGCGGCCGCCAGCCTGGCCCAGGTCCATCGCGCCCGCCTGCAGGACGGCACCCCCGTCGCCGTCAAGGTCGGGCCCCCGGGACCCCCCGGACCCCCCGGGACCCCCCGGGACCCCCCCGGGACCCCCTGGGACCCCCGGACCCCCTGGGACCCCCGGGACCCCCAGACCCCCCCGGGACCCCCTGGGACCCCCAGACCCCCCTGGGACCCCCCGGGACCCCCGGGACCCCCGGACCCCCCGGGACCCCAGACCCCCCCGGGACCCCCTGGGACCCCCAGACCCCCCTGGGACCCCCCAGGACCCCCCGGACCCCCTGGGACCCCCCGGACCCCCCCCCCGAGCCCCAGGACCCCCCCGGGCACCGGCACCCTGAGGTCCCCAGCCCCCCCCCGGGGGACCCTCTGCCCCCCCCAAACACTGGGACCCCCCCAGGACCCCCTCTGCCAACCCCGGGGACCCCCAGAGCCTCCCCCCCCCCCGTGACCCCTCCTGGGACCCCCGGGACCCCCCCTCCAGCACTGGGGACCCCCAAGGCCTCCCCCCTCTCCCAGGACCCCCCCCCACGGAATCCCCCCCCAGTGACCCCCCCCCCCCCCGGGACCCCCCCCCCAACACTGGGGACCCCCTAGGGCTCCCCAGGACCTCCCCCCCCCCGGGACCCCTCCTGGGACCCCCAGGACCCCTCCCCCTCTCCCAGGACCCCCCCAGTGACACCCCCCCCCCCGACACCCCCTGGGACCCCCCCCCCGACACCAGGGACCCCCAGAGCCTCCCCCCCCTCAGTGACCCCCCCCAAGACCCCCCCCCCGACACCAGGGACCCCCAGAGCCTCCCCCCCCCTCAGTGACCCCCCCCCAGGACCCCCCCCTCCAACACCAAGGCCCCCCCCGAGCCTGCCCCCCCCCCAGTGAACCCCCTGGGACCCCCGGGACCCCCCCCTCCAACACCAAGGCCCCCCCCGAGCCTGCCCCCCCCCAGTGACCCCCCCGGGACCCCCGGGACCCCCCCCTCCAACACCAGGACCCCCCCAGGGCCTCCCCCCCCTCCCAGGACCCCCCCCAGTGACCCCCCCCCCGGGACCCCCCCCCCTTGGGACCCCCAGGGCCTCCTCCCGACTCAGCGACCCCCCCCCCCCCCAGGACCCCCTGGGACCCCCCCAGGACCCCCCCTCCAGCACCGGGGACCCCCCAGAGCCTCCCCTCCCCCCCCGTGACCCCCCTTGGGACCCCCAGGACCCCCCAGGACTCCCCCCCTCCCCCCCCAGGGACGCCCAGGACCCCCCAGGACCCCCCCCTCCCCCCCCAGGACCCCCCAGGGACCCCCAGGGACCCCCAGGACCCCCCAGGACCCTCCCCCTCCCCCTGCAGGGACCCCCAGGACCCCCCAGGACCCCCCCCCCTCCCCCCCCAGGGACCCCCAGGACCCCCCGGGACCCCCCAGGACCCCCCCCCTCCCCCTGCAGGGACCCCCAGGACCCCCCGGGACCCCCCAGGACCCCCCAAACCGGGGTCCCCCCCCCCCCAGGTGCAGTACATCGACCTGCGCGACCGCTTCGAGGGCGACATCCGGACGCTGGAGCTGCTGCTGCGCATCGTCGAGTTCATGCACCCCGACTTCGCCCTGGGCTGGGTGCTGCAGGTACGGGGGGGGGGGGTCCCCGCCGCCCCCGCCGCCCCCGGGCCCCCCGGGCCCCCCCCGGACCCGCGGCGTCCCCGTCCCCCCAGGAGCTGAAGGGGACGCTGGCGCGGGAGCTGGACTTCGAGAACGAGGGCCGGAACGCGGAGCGCTGCGCCCGCGAGCTGCGGCACTGCCGCTACGTGGTGGTGCCGCGCGTCCACTGGGACAAGTGCAGCAAGGTGGGGACGCGGGGACACGGGGGGGGGCAGGGGACACAGGGGTGCGAGGGGGACAGGGGACATGGGGACATGGGGACACACGGGTGCAAGGGGGACGGGGGGACACAGGGGTGGGATGGGGACATGGGGACATGGGGGGACACGGGTGGGATGGGGACATGGGGACACAGGGGTGCGAGGGGGACAGGGGGACATGGGGACACACGGGTGTGATGGGGACAGGGGGACAGGAGGACACATGGGTGGGATGGGGACGGGGGGACACAGGGGTGCGATGGGGACAGGGGGACATGGGGACACACAGCTGGGATGGGGACAGGGGACACATGGGTGCGATGGGGACGGGGGACAGGGATGGTGGGGACAGGGGACACGGGGACAGGGCCATGGGTGCGATGGGGCTGGGGAGCACAGGGAGGGCAGGGACAAGGACAGGACCCATGGGTGCGATGGGGACAGGGGACAGGGATGGGGACAGGGGACATGGGGACAGGGGACAGGGGACAGGGATGGCGGGGATGGGGACAGGGGCTGGGGACACAGCAGGGACGGTGGGGACCAGGCAGGCAGGGGCAGGCAGGACCCAGCCCGGAGCCCCCGCCAGGGCGCAGAGGTGACATCGTCCCCTGTCTGTCTGTCCCCTGTCTGTCCCCTTGTCCCCTTGTCCCCTTGTCCCCTTGTCCCCAGCGGGTGCTGACGGCCGATTTCTGCGAGGGCTGCAAGATCACCAACGTGGAGGGGATCCGCAGCCAGGGCCTGGGCCTGCGGGACGTGAGTGACGCTGGGGGACACGGGGGGGCACGGGGGGACGCGGGGACACGGGGGGACATGGGGGGACACGGGGACACAGGGGGACGTGGGGGGACGCGGGGACACGGGGGCACGGGGGGACACGGGGGCACGGGGGGGACATGGGGACATGGGGGCACATGGGGACATGGGGGGATGCGGGGGGACACGGGGGCACGGGGGGACACGGGGGCACAGGGGGACGCGGGGGACACGGGGGGACATGGGGGGACACGGGGGGACACGGGGACACGGGGGGACGCGGGGACACGGGGGCACAGGGGGACGCGGGGGGACGTGGGGACACGGGGGCACGGGGGGACGCGGGGACACGGGGGCACGGGGGGACACGGGGGGACACGGGGACACGGGGGGACGCGGGGACACGGGGGCACAGGGGGACGTGGGGGCACGGGGGGACATGGGGACACGGGGGGACATGGGGACATGGGGGCACATGGGGACATGGGGGGATGCGGGGGGACGGGGACATGGGGGGACATGGGGACATGGGGACATGAGGACATGGGGACATGGGAGGACACGAGGACACAGGGGGACACAGGAGGACATGGGAGGACATGAGGACACGGGGGGACATGGGGACATGGGGGGACATGGGGATGTGGGGACGCGGGGACATGGGGACATGGGGACACGAGGACATGGGAGGACATGGGGACACGGGGACGCAGGGACATGGGGGGATGTGGGGACGCGGGGGGACATGGGGACATGGGGGCATGGGGGGATGGGGGGGACGCGGGGGGACGGGGGGACATGGGGACATGGGGGGATGCGGGGGGACGGGGACATGGGGGAACATGGGGACATGGGGGGACACGAGGACACAGGGGGACACAGGGACATGGGGGGACATGGGGACGTGAGGACATGGGGCGACACGAGGACATGGGGGGACAGGGGGACGGGGGGACACGAGGACACAGGGATGTGGGGACACAGGGACACGGGGACATGGGGAGACACAGGGACACGGGGGCACACAGGGGGACACGAGGACACGGGGGGATGCGGGGACGCGGGGGACGCGGGGACACAAGGACATGGGGGGACGCGGGGACACGGGGGGACGCGGGGACGCGGGGGGAGGCGGGGGCGGGGACCGAGGCAGCCCCTCGCAGGCCGCCGACAAGCTGATCCGCGTCTTCGCCGAGCAAATCTTCTACACCGGCTTCATCCACGCCGACCCCCACCCCGGGAACGGTAACGGGGGCGGGGGGCGGGGGGGGGGCCAAAGGGGGGTCCCCAAGCGGGGGGGTCCCCAAGCGGGGGCCCGCCACGGCGGCGCTGACCCGCGCCCGCCGCAGTGCTGGTGCGCCGCGGCCCCGACGGCAAAGCCCAGCTCGTGCTGCTCGACCACGGCCTCTACGAGTTCCTCAGCGAGAGGTGAGGGGGCCCGAAATGGCGGGGGGGACCCCGAAATGGCGGGGGGGACCCCAAAATGGCGGGGGTCCCCGCGGCCCCGGCGCGGCGCTGAGGCTGGGGCGCGGCAGGGACCGGGCGGCGCTGTGCCAGCTCTGGAGAGCCATCGTCCTGCGCGACGACGCCGCCATGAAGAGGCGCGCGGCCGAGCTGGGCGTCGAGGGTGAGGCGGGGGCGGGGCACCCCTGGCCCCAGCGTCCCCAGGGTCCCCAGGGTCCCCAGTGTCCCCAAGCATCCCTGGTGTCCCCAGTGTTCCCAGTATCGCCAAGCGTCCCCAGGGTCCCCAGGTGTCCCCGGTGTCCCCAGTGTCCCCAGTGTCCCCAAGTGTCCCCCAGCGTCCCCGGTGTCCCCAGTGTTCCCAGGGTCCCCAAGCATCCCCAGTGTCCCCGGTGTCCCCAGTGTCCCCAGGTCTCCCCAAGTGTCCCCAGTGTCCCCAGTGTCCCCAAGCATCCCCAGTGTCCCCGGTGTCCCCAGGTCTCCCCAAGTGTCCCCAGTGTCCCCAGGTGTCCCCAGTGTTCCCAGTGTCCCCGGTGTCCCCAGTGTCCCCAGGTCTCCCCAAGTGTCCCCAGTGTCCCCAGGTGTCCCCAGTGTTCCCAGTATCCTCAGTGTCTCCAAGCGTCCCCAGTGTCCCCAGTGTCCCCAGGGTCCCCAGGTCTCCCCAGGTGTCCCCAAGCATCCCCGGTGTCCCCCAAGTGTCCCCCAGTGTCCCCAGGTGTCCCCGGCGTCCCCAAGCATCCCTGGTGTCCCCAGTGTTCCCAGATGTCCCCCAGTGTCCCCAGGTGTCCTTGGTGTCCCCGAGCATCCCCAGGGTCCTCAGGTGTCCCCAGGTGTCCCCAAGTGTCCCCGGTGTCCCCCAGGTGTCCCCAGTGTTCCCAGTATCCTCAGTGTCCCCAAGCGTCCCCAAGCGTCCCTCGTGTCCCCCAGCACCCCCAGTGTCCCCCCCGTGTCCCTAAGCATCCCCAGTGTCCTCAGGTGCCCTTGGTGTCCCCAAGCGTCCCCAGGGTCCCCAAGCGTCCCCCCAGTGCCCCCCAGCATCCCCAGTGCCCCCAAACGTCCCTGGTGTCCCCAGCGTCCCCCCAGCGTCCCCCCAGTGTCCCCCCAGTGCCCCCCGCCCAGGGTGGTGGGGATGAGCCACGGGGGCTTGGCCCCCTCCTCCCGTCCCGGGGCGCTGCCCCCCAACCCTCGCTCCCTGGGGGGCTGCCCCCCCAAACCCTCGCTCTATGGGGCGCTGCCCCCCCCAAACCCTCGCTCCCTGGGGGGCTGCCCCCCCCAAACCCTCGCTCTATGGGGCGCTGCCCCCCCCAAACCCTCGCTCCCTGGGGGGCTGCCCCCCCCAAACCCTCGCTCTATGGGGCGCTGCCCCCCCCAACCCTCGCTCCCTGGGGGGCTGCCCCCCCAAACCCTCGCTCTGTGGGGCGCTGCCCCCCCCAACCCTCGCTCTATGGGGCACTGCCCCCCAGCCCTCGCTCCCTGGGGTGCTGCCCCCCCCAACCCTCGCTCTATGGGGCGCTGCCCCCCCCAACCCTCGCTCTATGGGGCGCTGCCCCCCAACCCGCCCCTGCCCCCCAGATTATTTCCTCTTCTGCGAGATCCTGATGCAGCGGCCGCTGGGCGCGGGGCGCGGGGCGCTGGCCGGGGCGCTGTCGCGGGAGGAGCGGGCCTACATGCAGGAGATGGCGGCCCAGCGCTTCCCGCGCATCCTGGGGGTGCTGCGGGCGCTGCCGCGGCCCATGCTCCTCGTCTTCCGCAACATCAACACCGTCCGCAGCATCAACGCCGCCCTGGGCGCCCCGGTCGATCGCTATTTCCTCATGGCCAGGAGGTGAGATGGCGGCGGCGGCGGCGGGTGTGGGGCTGCCCCACGGCGCGCCGCCCCCCACAGCGCCCCCGGCTCTGCCCCACAGCGCCGTGCGGAGCTGGAGCCGCCTGAGCGGGGAAAGGGCCGCCGGCGTCCGCGTCTGGCGCTGGCTGCGGGTGGCCTGGGAGAGCCTCAAGTTCGAAGTCGCCCTCAGGTAAAAAGGGGCGGCGGCGGCGGCCGCGACGTCACGGCGGCGGCGATGACGTCACGGCGGTGACGTCACGGCGGTGACGTCACGGCGGCCCCCCCCCAATCTCTCCCCGCGCAGGCTGGACTGCGTCGCGGTGAAGCTGACGGCCTCGCTCCTGCGCTGCTTGGCCTCCTGGGGCCTCCTGCCCCACGGCGAGCGGCTCGGGCAGCACCTGCGGGCGTAGCCCCCCGCCCCCCAATAAAGCCGGCGCCCGGCCCCTTTTCCTGGCTTTTTTTAATAAATTTCCAGTCCGGGGGGGGGAGGGGAGGCGGTTGGGGGGCGGTTGGGGGGCGGGGGGCGGCGGTTGGGGGGCGCGGGGCCGTCAGAAGTGAGCCGTCACCCGGTCGATCTCCAGCAGGTCCTCCAGGATCTGGGGGGAGAGAGGGGTTGGGGGGACTTGGGGGGCAGAGGGGGGGGCTGTGGGGCAGGGAGCCCCGGCACGCGGCTCTGTGGGGCAGAACCTATGGGGCAGGGAGCCTGGATGTGTCTCTATGGGGCAGAACCTATAGGGCAGGAGCCCCGGCACAGGCCTGTGTGGGGCACGGGGAGCCCCGGCACACGGCTCTGTGGGGCAGAGCCCGTGGGGTGGGGAGCTGACGCACCCATATGTGGGGCACAGTGAGAGGACAGAGCCTGTGGGGCTGAGGGTGGCCTGCCCCACAGCCCTGCCCCACGGCCCTGCCCCACAGCCCTGCCCCATGGCTCTGCTCCACGGCCCTGCCCCACAGCCCTGTCCCACAGCCCTGTCCCACAGCTCTGCGCCATGGCCCTGCCCCACAGCCCTGCCCCACAGCTCTGCCCCATGGCCCTGCCCCACAGCCCTGCCCCACAGCTCTGCCCCATGGCCCTGCCCCACATTCCTGTCCCATGGCTCTGCCTCACAGCTCTGCCCCATGGCTCTGCCCCATGGCCCTGCCCCACAACCCTGCCCCGCAGCTCTGCTCCACAGCTCTGCCCCATGGCCCTGCCCCAGAGCCCAGCCCCATGGCTCTGTCCCACAGCCCAGCCCCCCATCCCCACCCCACAGCCTTGCCCCCCACCCCTGCCCCACTGCCCAGCCCCCCGGCCCAGCCCCCCATCCCCGCCCCACATCCCAGCCCCCCACCCCCCCGCCCCCCGGCCCCGCCCCACTGACGATGTCGGGCGTGGTGCCGATCTTCTTGGCCAGCTCCCCGCGCTCCATGGCGCTGAGGTACAGGTACCGGTTCAGCAGCTCCCCGTCCAGGACGTTGCGCACGGCGTTCTGCAGGACGCGCCGCTCCGCGTGCAGCAGCCTGCGCCCAGCGCGCCCATGGCACCCGCCCCACCGCCGCCCGCCCCGCCGGGGGGCCGGAGCCGGCGCGGGGCGGCGGGAGCCGAGGGGCACGGGGACGGTGTGGGGCTGGGGCCGGGACGAGGCGTGGGGCAGAGGTGTGGGGCCGGGACGAGGTGTGGGGCAGAGGTGTGGGGCCAGGGACGAGGTGTGGGGCTGGGGCCGGGACGAGGCGTGGGGCAGAGGTGTGGGGCCAGGGATGAGGTGTGGGGCTGGGGCCGGGACGAGGCGTGGGGCAGACGTGTGGGGCCGGGGATGAGGTGTGGGGCTGGGGCCGGGACGAGGCGTGGGGCAGAGGTGTGGGGCCGGGGATGAGGTGTGGGGCCAGGGCCGGGACGAGGCATGGGGCAGAGGTGTGGGGCCGGGGATGAGGTGTGGGGCAGAGGTGTGGGGCCAGGGATGAGGTGTGGGGCTGGGGCGGGGACGAGGTGTGGGGCAGGGAGGAGGTGTGGGGCCAGGGACGAGGTGTGGGGCTGGGAGGAGGTGTGGGGCTGGGGACGGGGACGAGGTGTGGGGCTGGGAGGAGGTGTGGGGCTGGGGACGGGGACTATGTGGGGACAAGGACAAGGTGTGGGGCTGAGGATGAGCTGTGGGGCTGGGGACATGGAACAAGGTGTGGGGCAGGGGATAAGGTGTGGGGCTGGGGACGAGGCGTGGGGACAGGGCTGAGCTGTGGGTCAGGGCTATGCTGTGGGGCAGTGCCATGCCGTGGGGCAGCCATGGGTGCTGTGGGGCAGCTGTGGGTGCCATGGGGCAGGCGTGGGGCAAGTGTAGGTGCCGTGGGGTGGGTGTGGGGCAGCCGTGGGTGCTGTGGGGCGGGTGTGGGTGCTGTGGGGTGGCTGTGGGGCAGCCGTGGGTGCCATGGGGCGGGTGTGGGTGCTGTGGGGTGGCCGTGGGGCAGCCGTGGGTGCCGTGGGGCGGGTGTGGGTGCTGTGGGGTGGCCGTGGGGCAGCCGTGGGTGCCATGGGGCGGGTGTGGGTGCTGTGGGGCAGCCGTGGGTGCCGTGGGGCGGCCGTGGGGCAGCTGTGGGGCGGGTGTGGGGCAGCCGTGGGTGCCGTGGGGCGGGTGTGGGTGCCATGGGGCAGCCGTGGGTGCCGTGGGGCGGCCGTGGGGCAGCTGTGGGGTGGCTGTGGGGCAGCCGTGGGTGCCGTGGGGTGGGTGTGGGTGCCGTGGGGCGGGTGTGGGGCAGCTGTGGGTGCCGTGGGGCGGGTGTGGGTGCCATGGGGCAGCCGTGGGTGCCGTGGGGCGCCCGTGGGGCAGCTGTGGGGTGGGTGTGGGGCAGCCGTGGGGCAGCCGTGGGGTGGGTGTGGGTGCCGTGGGGCGGGTGTGGGGCAGCTGTGGGTGCCGTGGGGCGGGTGTGGGTGCCATGGGGCAGCCGTGGGTGCCGTGGGG
Organism: Platalea minor; assembly: GCA_037975005.1. NCBI lineage: Eukaryota > Metazoa > Chordata > Aves > Pelecaniformes > Threskiornithidae > Platalea > Platalea minor. Next base: position 12,671 of record JBBPFK010000267.1, read on the forward strand.
CGGCCGTGGGGCAGCTGTGGGGTGGGTGTGGGGCGGGTGTGGGGCAGCCGTGGGGTGGGTGTGGGTGCCGTGGGGCGGGTGTGGGTGCTGTGGGGCAGCCGTGGGTGCCGTGGGGCGGCCGTGGGGCAGCTGTGGGGTGGCTGTGGGGCAGCCGTGGGGCAGCCGTGGGGCGGCCGTGGGGCGGCGGCGGGGCGGGGCGGTACCTGAAGGCGCGGGGGTTGAGGCCGGCGTGGTGGGGCAGCATGGTGCTGAGCGCGTTCTGCAGCATCAGCAGGCGCCGGTACGTCTTCTCCTGCATCGGCAGCAGCAGCCCCACGCCCCCGTCCAGCGTCGCTGCGGCACCCCCGCGTCAGCGCCCGCATCCTGCGCCCCAGCCCCGCGCCCAGCGCCCCCAGCCCCCGCACCCAGCACCCCAACCCCCGCATCCTGCGCCCCAGCCCCGCGCCCAGCGCCCCCAGCCCCCGCACCCAGCACCCTGCCCCCATCCTGCACCCCAGCACCCCAAACCCCAGCACCCAGGACCCCGCCTGCACCCAGCACCCCAAACCTCAGTGCCCAGCACCCCAAATCCTGGGGCCCTGCCCGCATCCTGCACCCCCAGACCCAGCACCCAGCCCGCATCCTGCACCCCAGCGCCCTGAATCCTGGGGCCCTGCCCGCACCCAGCACCCCAAACCCCAGCACCCAGGACCCCACCTGCACCCAGCACCCCAAACCTCAGCACCCAGCGCCCCAAATCCCAGCACCCTGCCCGCATCCTGCACCCCAAATCCCTGCATCCAGGACCTTGAGTGCATCCAGCACCCCCAGCACCCCAAATCCCAGCACCCCAATCCCAAACCCCAGCACCCCAAATCCTGGGGCCCTGCCTGCACCCTGCACCCCCAAACCCAGCACCCTGCCCCCATCCTGCACCCCAGCGCCCCAATCCCAAGACCCAGCACCCCAAACCCCAGCACCCAGCGCCCCAAATCCTGGATCCCTGCCCGCATCCTGCACCCCAAATCCCAGCACCCCAAATCCCAGCACCCAGCGCCCCAAATCCTGGATCCCTGCCCGCATCCTGCACCCCAAATCCCAGCACCCAGCGCCCCAAATCCCAGCACCCAGCACCCCAAACCCCAGCACCCTGCCCGCATCCTGCACCCCAAATCCCAGCACCCCAAATCCCAGCACCCAGCACCCCAAACCCCAGCACCCTGCCCGCATCCTGCACCCCAAATCCCAGCACCCCAAACCCCAGCACCCAGCACCCCCAAACCCAGCACCCTGCCCGCATCCTGCACCCCAAACCCCAATCCCAAGACCCAGCACCCCAACCCCAGCACCCCAAATCCTGGGGCCCTGCCCGCACCCAGCACCCCAAACCCCAGCACTCAGGACCCCACCTGCACCCAGCACCCCAAACCTCAGCACCCAGCACCCCAAATCCCAGCACCCCAATCCCAAACCCCAGCACCCCAAATCCTGGATCCCAGCCCGCATCCTGCACCCCAAACCCCAGCACCCTGCCCGCATCCTGCACCCCAAATCCCAGCACCCCAAATCCCAGCACCCAGCACCCCAAATCCTGGGGCCCTGCCTGCACCCAGCACCCCAAACCCCAGCACCCAGCGCCCCAAATCCCAGCACCCCAATCCCAAACCCCAGCACCCCAAATCCTGGACCCCTGCCCGCATCCTGCACCCCAAACCCCAATCCCAAGACCCAGCACCCCAACCCCAGCACCCCAAATCCCAGCACCCAGCACCCCAAATCCCAGCACCCAGCAACCCAATCCCAAACTCCAGCACCCCAAGTCCTGGATCCCTGCCCGCATCCTGCACCCCAGCGCCCTGAATCCTGGGGCCCTGCCCACATTCTGCACCCCCAGACCCAGCACCCAGCACCCCAAATCCCAGCACCCCAATCCCAAACCCCAGCACCCCAAATCCTGGATCCCTGCCCGCATCCTGCACCCCAAACCCCAGCACCCAGCACCCCAAATCCCAGCACCCAGCACCCCAAATCCTGGGGCCCTGCCCGCATCCTGCACCCCAAATCCCAGCCCCCCCCCCCAGCCCCCCGCCCGCATCCTGCACCCCCAACCCCGGCGGCCGCGCACCGAACCAGGTGATGTGCTTGTTCTCCCAGGCGCTGGTTTTCTTGGCGCCGTCGGCGGCGCCGCGGCACGGCGTCCTCCAGAAGGTGTTGACGTGGGCGCCCACGTGGAAGTCGGCGCGGCGCAGCAGCCGCATCCCGCCGAAGCTCTCCTTGGCTGCGGGACACGGCGCGGCATGGCACGGCGGCCGGCGGCGCGGCGCGGCGCGGCGCGGCGGCCGGTGGCCCCCCCGCCGCCAGGCTCACCTTCGGGCAGGTACATGTACACCAGGAGGTTGCGGTCCCGGTCCGACACTGCGGGAAGATGGAGCTTTGCCGGAGAAGCCAAAGTGGCGCCGTCGGCACCGCCGGATCCCCCTGCCCCACGCCGGCCCGGGCGGGGCGGACGCCACGGGGGCCGGTCTGGCTTCCCCGGCAGCGCCGGAGCCACACGGCAGCACCGGGAGCCACACGGCTGTGCCGGAGCCACACGGCAGCAATGGGAGCCACACGGCAGCACCGGGAGCCACATGGCAGCGCCGGAGCCACATGGCAGCAATGGGAGCCACACGGCAGCACCGGGAGCCACGCGGCAGCGCCGGGAGCCACGTGGCAGCACCGGAGCCACACGGTCCTGCTGGGAGCCACATGGCTGCAATGGGAGCCACGTAGCAGTGCCAGGACCCATACGGCAGTGCTGGTAGCCACATGGCAGTGCCAGGAGCCATGCAGCACTGCCGGTAGCCACATAGCAGTGCCAGGAGCCATGCGGCAGTGCCAGGAGCCACGCAGCACTGCCAGTAGCCACATAGCAGTGCCAGGAGCCATGCAGCAACACCAAGAGCCACGTAGCAGTGCCGGAGCCACACGGCAGTGCTGGTAGCCACATGGCAGTGCTAGGAGCCACACGGCAGTGTCGGGAGCCACACAGTACTGCCGGGAGCCACATGGCTCCAATGGGAGCCACGTGGCAGTGCCGGTAGCCACACAGCAGCACCAGAGCCATCTGGCAGAGCCAGGAGCCAGGCAGCAGCACTGATAGCCACACAGCACCACTGGGAGCCACGCGGCAGTGCTGGTAGCCACGTGGCAGTGCCGGTAGCCATGCGGCAGTGCTAGGAGCCATGTGGCAGTGCTAGGAGCCCCGCAGCACCACTGGTAGCCACGTGGCAGTGCCGGTAGCCACGCAGCAGTGCTAGGAGCCACGTGGCAGTGCTAGAAGCCCCACAGCACCACTGGTAGCCATGTGGCAGTGCCGGTAGCCACGTGGCAGTGCTAGGAGCCCCGCAGCACCACTGGTAGCCACGCAGCAGTGCCGGTAGCCACGTGGCAGTGCTGGTAGCCATGCGGCAGTGCTAGGAGCCACGTGGCAGTGCTAGAAGCCCCGCAGCACCACTGGTAGCCACGCGGCAGTGCTGGTAGCCATGCGGCAGTGCTAGGAGCCACGTGGCAGTGCTAGAAGCCCCACAGCACCACTGGTAGCCCCGCGGCAGTGCTAGGAGCCACGTGGCAGTGCTAGGAGCCCTGCAGTACCACTGGTAGCCACGTGGCAGTGCTGGTAGCCACGTGGCAGTGCTAGGAGCCATGTGGCAGTGCTAGAAGCCCCACAGCACCACTGGTAGCCCCGCGGCAGTGCTAGGAGCCACGTGGCAGTGCTAGGAGCCCTGCAGTACCACTGGTAGCCACGTGGCAGTGCTGGTAGCCACGTGGCAGTGCTAGGAGCCATGTGGCAGTGCTAGAAGCCCCGCAGCACCACTGGTAGCCACGTGGCAGTGCCGGTAGCCACGTGGCAGTGCTAGAAGCCCCGCAGCACCACCGGTAGCCCCGCGGCAGCGCCGGTAGCCCCGCGTCGTCGTCAGGAGCCCCGCGGCGGCGCCGGGACCCACCCAGGAAGCCCAGCTGGTTGCCGTCCACCATGAAGTCCACGCTGTAGACCTCCAGGGGCTTGGCGTCCTGCAGGGAGACGCGGCGGCGTCACGGGGGCAGGTGCCGGCAGGGAGCCCCGCGCCCCCCCGCCGGTGCCGGCGGCGGCGCCGTTACCCGGCTGACGAGGGAGAGGGTCTTGCTCTCCTCCTGGTAGCGCAGGAGGGAGATGCTCTTCATCAGGTCGGCGGCCAGGATGAAGTTCTTGACGCTGATCATCTGGTGGATGTAGAGCTGGGTGTCGATGAAGGCCATCCCCGTCAGCTCGTTGTCCTTCAGGCTCCACAGGAAGATCTGCGGCGGCGGCGGCGGTGGCGGCGCGGGTGAGGCCCCCGAGCCCCCGCCGCGGTGGCCGCCACGGCCCCCGGGGCGGCCCCCTCACCTTCTGGCCGATGGCCGAGACCAGGTAGCCGTTGCAGTGGCAGAGGGCGGTGACCGGCCCCTTCTGCTCCTTCTCGTACAGGACCTTGAACTTGTTCTTGGTGAGCGGCTGCCCCGGCTCCGGCACCACCTCGATGATGTCCATGATCAGGATCTGGGCGGGGACGGACGGACGGACGGGGGGCTGGGGGGCTGGGACGCCCCCGGAGGCACCCGCCGCAGGCGGGGGGGGGGGGGGGCGTGGGGAGAGCGCGGCTGGGGCTGCCGCACCCCTGGGCGCCCCCCAGGACCCCTGGGACCCCCCAAATCCCCTGGGCGCCCCCCAAATCCCCCGGGACCCCCCCCAAATCCCCTGGGTGCCCCCCCAAATCCCCCGGGACCCCCGGGTGTCCCCCAAACCCCCTGGGTGCCCCCCAAATCCCCCGGGACCCCCCCAAATCCCCTGGGTGCCCCCCAAATCCCCCGGGACCCCCCCAAGACCTTTGGGTGCCCCCCAAGACCCCTGGGACCCCTGGGTGCCCCCCAAGACCCCTGGGACCCCCCCAAGACCCCCGGGTGTCCCCTGAAGCCCCTGTGCATCCCGTGGACCCCTGGGGGTCCCCCAAGACCCCTGGGAGCACCCCGAGACCCCCGTGTGTCCCCTGAGACCTTTGGGTGTCCCCTGAGGGTCCCCCAAGACCCCTGGGTGTCCCCAAGTCCCCCGGGTGTCCCCCAAATCCCCTGGGTGGGTGGCCCCCGAGGACCCCCAGGTGTCCCCCAAGACCCCTGTGCATCTCCTGAAGCCGCTGGGTGTCCCAAGACCCCTGGGTGTCCCCTAAAACTCCTGGGTGTCCCCTGAGGGTCCCCCGAGACCCCCGGGTGCCCCCCGAGACCCCTGGGTGCCCCCCTGAAGCCCCCGGGTGCCCCCCGAGACTCCTATGCGCCCCCCAAGACCCCTGGACTCCCCCTGAAGCCCCTGGGACCCCTGGGTGCCCCTGAAGACCCCCGGGCGTCCCCCAAGACCCTTGGGTGCCCCCTGAGACCCCTGGACTCCCCCTGAAGCCCCTGGGTGCCCCCAATACCCCCGGGTGCCCCCCGAGCCCCCCGGGTGCCCCCTGAGGGTCCCCCAGGTGCCCCCCAAGACCCCTGGGTGTCCCCCAAGTCCCCTGGGTGGCCCCCAAGCCCCCCAGGTGCCCCCCGAGACCCCCGGGTGCCCCCCAAGACCCCTGAGCCCCCCAAGACCCCCAGGTGCCCCCCAAAACCCCTGGACTCCCTCTGAAGCCCTTGGGTGCCCCCTGAGACCCCCGGGTGCCCCTGAGGGTCTCCCAGGACCCCTGGGCATCCTCTGAGCCCCCCGAGCCCCCAGGTGCCCCTAAGACCCCCGGGTGCCCCCCAAGACCCCTGGATGCCCCCCGAGACCCCCGGGCGCCCCCCAAGTCCCCTGGCTGCCCCCCGAGCCCCCCAGGTGCCCCCCAAGACCCCCGGGTGTCCCCCAAGTCCCCCGGGTGGCCCCCAAGCCCCCCAAGTGCCCCCCGAGACCCCCGGGTGCCCCCCAAGACCCCTGAGCCCCCCAAGACCCCCAGGTGCCCCCCAAGACCCTTGGACTCCCTCTGAAGCCCCTGGGTGCCCCAATACCCCCGGGTGCCCCTGAGCCCCCCAGGTGCCCCCCAAGACCCTTGAGCCCCCCAAGACCCCCGGGTGCCCCCTGAGCCCCCCGGGTGCCCCCCAAGACCCTTGAGCCCCCCAAGACCCCTGAGCCCCCCAAGACCCCTGGACTCCCTCTGAAGCCCCTGGGTGCCCCCAAGACCCCCGGGTGCCCCCCGAGCCCCCCGAGCGCCCCCTGAGCCCCCCAGGTGCCCCCTGAGGGTCCCCCAGGACCCCCGGGCGCCCCCCAAGACCCTTGAGCCCCCCAAGACCCCTGAGCCCCCCAAGACCCCCAGGTGCCCCCAAGACCCCCAGGTGCCCCCCCAAGACCCCCAGGTGCCCCCAAGACCCCCGGGTGCCCCCTGAGCCCCCCGGGTGCCCCCCAAGACCCTTGAGCCCCCCAAGACCCCCAGGTGCCCCCCAAGACCCCTGGGTGCCCCCCAAGACCCTTGAGCCCCCCAAGACCCTGAGCCCCCCAAGACCCCTGGGTGCCCCCCAAGACCCCCGGGTGCCCCCTGAGCCCCCCGGGTGCCCCCCAAGACCCCCGGGTGCCCCCCAAGACCCGCGGGTGCCCCCCGAGCCCCCCGGGCGCCCCCCGAGCCCCCCGAGCCCCCCGCCCCGCCTCACCCGCCCGCGGCAGGTGACCTCCTCGCCCTGCATCAGGCAGGTGCCGACGGCGACGTAGCCCTTCAGCCCCGACACCGTCTCCTCGCTCTTCAGCGAGACCGTCTTCATGCAGGTGACGTGCTCCCACTCCTCCAGCTCGATCCTGGGGCGGAGGGGCAGGATCGGGCCCGGCCCCTCCCCCACCCCCCCCACCCCCCCCCCAGGGAAGCCGGCGCGGGGAGGGGGCCCGCGCCGGCGCGGCCCCGCGGCGCTCACCGGGTGTTGGGGATGGCCTCCCAGCTCACCGGGGAGATCAGCTGGATGGAGAAGGCCTCCTGCTGCGGGTGGATGTAGCGCTCGTCTGCGGGGGACGGGGGGACGGGCTCAGGATAGGGCCCGGGACAGACGGACGGGGCTCAGGACAGGGCCCGGGACAGACGGACAGGGCTCAGGACAGGGCCCGGGACAGACGGACGGGGCTCAGGATAGGGCCCGGGACAGACGGACAGGGCTCAGGACAGACGGACGGGGCTCAGGATAGGGCCCGGGGCGGACAGACGGACGGGGCTCAGGACAGACGGACGGGGCTCAGGATAGGGCCCGGGACAGACGGACGGGGCTCAGGACAGACGGACGGGGCTCAGGATAGGGCCCGGGACAGACGGACGGGGCTCAGGACAGACGGACGGGGCTCAGGATAGGGCCCGGGACAGACGGACGGGGCTCAGGACAGACAGACGGGGCTCAGGATAGGGCCCGGACAGACGGACGGGGCTCAGGACAGACGGACGGGCTCAGGATAGGGCCCGGGACAGACGGACGGGGCTCAGGACAGACGGATGGGGCTCAGGATAGGGCCCGGGACAGACGGACGGGGCTCAGGACAGACGGACGGGGCTCAGGATAGGGCCCGGGACAGACGGACGGGGCTCAGGACAGACGGACGGGGCTCAGGATAGGGCCCGGGACAGACGGACAGGGCTCAGGACAGACGGACGGGGCTCAGGATAGGGCTCAGGACAGACGGACAGGGCTCAGGACAGACGGACAGGGCTCAGGATAGGGCTCAGGACAGACGGACGGGGCTCAGGATAGGGCTCAGGACAGACGGACAGGGCTCAGGACAGACGGACAGGGCTCAGGATAGGGCCCAGGACAGAGGGACAGGGCTCAGGACAGACGGACAGGGCTCAGGATAGGGCCCAGGACAGAGGAACATGGCTCAGGACAGGGGGACAGGGCTCAGGACAGAGGGACAGGGCTCAGGACAGACGGACGGGGCTCAGGATAGGGCCCAGGACAGACGGACAGGGCTCAGGACAGACGGACAGGGCTCGGGACAGAGGGACAGGGCTCAGGACAGGGCTCAGGACAGAGGGACGGGGCTCAGGACAGAGAAACGGAGCTCAGGACAGACAGACAGGGCTCAGGACGGGGGGACAGGGCTCAGGATAGGGCCCGGGACAGACGGACAGAGCTCAGGACAGACAGACGGGGCTCAGGACGGGGGGACGGGGCTCAGGATAGGGCCCGGGACAGACGGACAGGGCTCAGGACAGGGCTCAGGACAGACGGACAGGAGGGGACAGACGGACAGCGGCGCCGCCGGCCTCACCCCTCTCGATGCTCTCGAACTCCTTCTCCTCGCCCGTCATGCGGGGGATGCGGCGTGCAGGGGTTGATGACGCTGGTGGCCACGGCGTAGACCTGCCGGCGATGCCGCCGTCGGCACGGGGACCCCGAGGGGACCCCCACCCCCGCCGGCCCCGCTCGGCCGGGCAGGGGCCCCCGGCGCGGCGCCGTACGGCGCGGTGCGGCACGGTACACTGCCGCAGGGCACGGTACGGCGCCGTACGGCACGGTACGGTGCGATACCGTACACAGTACGGCACGGTATGGTGCCGTATGGCGCGGTATGGCGCGGTACAGCGCGGTACGGCGCAGTATGGCGTGGTACGGCATGGTACGGTGCAGTACGACACAGTACGGCGCGGTATGGCACCGTATGGTACTGTACGGCACCGTATGGCACTGTACAGCATGGTACGGCATGGTACAGCGCGGTATGGCGCGGTACGGCGCAGTATGGCACGGTACAGCATGGTACGGTGCGATACTGTACACAGTATGGCACGGTACGGTGCCGTATGGCGCGGTACAGCGCTGGTACAGCACGGTACGGCATGGCACGGTGCAGTACGACACAGTACGGCGCGGTATGGCACCGTATGGTACTGTACGGCACCGTATGGCACTGTACAGCGTGGTACGGCATGGTACAGCGCGGTATGGCGCGGTACGGCGCAGTATGGCGCGGTACGGCATGGTACGGTGCGGTACAACGCAGTACGGCACGGTACAGTGCCATATGGCACTGCACAGCGTGGTACAGCGCAGTACGGCGCGGTACGGCACGGTACGGTGTGGTACAACGCAGTATGGCGTGGTACGGTGCCGTATGGCACGGTGCTGTATGGCACGGTATGGCGCGGTACAGCATGGTACGGCGCGGTACGGCGCGGTACGGCATGGTACGGTGCGGTACGACGCAGTACGGCACGGCACAGCGCCGTGTGGCACTGTACGGCGCGGTACGGCGCGGCGCGGTACCTTGGACTCGACGTGGTAGGCGACGTAGTGCGCGGTGCAGCGGAGCGGGATCTTGCGCACTCGGCCACGGGGCGTCGTAGGAGAGGTAGGCGGGCAGGACGCTGATCCGCAGCTCCCCCTGCCCCCGCCGCCGCGCCGTCAGCGCCGCCCCCGACCCCCCCAAAGCCCCAAAGCCCCCCCCAAACCACCCCAATCCCCCCATAATCCCCCATAAACCCCCCCATCCCCCCCAAATCCTCCAAACCCCCCCATAGCCCCCCCAAATCCCCCCATAACCCCCCCAATCCCCCCCAAACCCCCATAGCCCCCCAGCCCCCCCAATCCTCCCAAAATCCCCCCATAACCCCCCCGGAGCCCCCCAAGCCCCCACAATCCCTCATAACCTCCCCAAATCCCCCATAACCCCCCCAAAATCCCCCCATAGCCCCCCCATACCCCCCAAGCCCCCCCATAGCCCCCCCAAAGCCACCCAATCCCCCCAAATCCTCCCTAGCCCCCCCATAGCCCCCCAATCCCCCCCCAAAGCCCCCCCATAACCCTCCCAGACCCCCCCAAAGCCACCCAATCCCCCCAACCCTCCCCAAATCCCCCATAAACCCCCCAAAATCCCCCCATAGCCCCCCCAATCTCCCCCAAACCCCCCCCCATAGCCCCCCAAAACCCCCTAAATCCCCCATAGCCCCCCCAAAACCCCCTAAATCCTCCATAGCCCCCCCAAACCCCCCCATAACCCCCCCAATCCCCCCCTAACCTCCCCAAATCCCCCATAGCCCCCCCCCATAGCCCCCCCAAACCCCCCCCCAGCCCCCCACCTGCCGGTTGAAGTAGAGGAAGCCCTTGGGGCAGTTGACGTTGTGGAAGGGGGCGAAGGAGTCGACGGCGCCGTCGATGGTCATGGGGTGCAGGCGCAGGGCCCCCCGCGCCGTCACCAGCAGCCAGTGCGGCGCGGGGCCGCAGATGAACACCTGGGCGGCGGCGGGGGGGCGCACGACACCGCGTCACCCCTCCGCCGAACCGGGGGGGGGGTCCCGCGGGGGGTCCCCGCCGGCGCCGCGCTCACCCCGGCGTAGCCGTAGATGTCCTCGAAGGAGCGGAAGCGGGCGACGCGCCCGCGGGGTCCCCCCGCCTCCTCGCTCCCCGCGCTCTCCGGCTTCTTCTTCGACGGTTTCAGCTTCTTCTCCCGAAAATTGATGTTGTGGGGGACCTGGGGGGGGGAGGGAAGGGCGGCGGTGCCGTGGCGGTGCCGCGGCGGTGCCACGGCGGTGCCGCGGCGGCGGCGCCTCCCCGCTCTCACCTTCTTGAACCGCACTTTGAGGTTGCTCTGGCCCAGCTGGGAGTCGTGGCCGAAGGCTTCGTAGATCAGCAGCTCCTGCTCCACGTGGACCTGCCGCCCGCCGCGCTCAGCCCCGGCAGCCCCGGCATCTCCGGCAGCCCCGGCAGCCCCAGGATCCCCCAGCAGCCCTCCAGCATCCCCAGTATTCTCCAGGATCCCCAGTATCCCCAGCACCCCTCCAGCATTCCCAGCATCCCCCGGCATCCCCCGGCATCTCCCAGCATCCCCCACATCTCCTGGCATCCCTCTGGCTTCCCCCAGCATCCCCAGTATCCTCCCAGCATCCTCCCAGTATCCTCCCAGCATCCTCCCAGTATCCCCCAGCATCCCCTAGAATCCCCAGCGTCCCCCGGCATTTCCGGCATCCTCTGGCATTCCCAGCATCCCCCCAGCGCTCCCAGTATCTCTGGCATCTCCAAGCATCCCCCTGCATCCCGCCAGCATCCCGCTGGCACCTCCCGGCATCCCCCGGCATCCCCCGGCATCCCTCCAGAATTCCCTGCATCCCAGGCATCCCCCACGTCCCCCCGGCATCTCCCAGCATCCCCAGTATCCCCACATCCCCCAGCACAGCCGGCATCCCCCTGGCATCCCGCCGGCATCCCCCGCATCTCTGGCATCCCAGTATCTCCCAGCATCCCCCAAATCCCCCGGCATCCCCAGCATCCCTCCGGGAGCCCTCCGGCATCTCCCGGCACACCCGGCATCCCCCGCCATCTCCTGGCATCCCTCCAGCATCCCCAGTATCCCCCACATCCCCCGGCATCCCTCCGGCACCTCGGCATCCCCCCGGCATCCCCAGTATCCTCCAGCATCCCCCACCATCTCCCAGCATCCCTCCAGCATCCCGGCATCCCCCCGGCACGCCCCAGCATCCCCCCGGCACGCCGCTCACCAGCAGGTAGGGCCGGCTCTGGCGGTTGCCCAGGGCCACCAGCAGCACCTCCTTCACCAGCGGCAGCTCGCCCTGCCGCGTCACCTCCTCCTTCTTGCCGTCGCCGGGGGCGGCCGGCTGCCCGAAGGAGCTGTCGACCAGCACCCGCTGCCCCATCGGGAAGTTCTTCACCAGGAACACCAGGCGCCAGTCCGGCAGCTGGTAGATCTACGGCACGGGCAGGGGTACAGGCAGGGGTACGGGCAGGGAGCGGCGCCGCGGCGGCGGCCGCGGGCAGGGGGGATCCCGCCGGATGGCCGCGTCCCTTCCCGATCGCCCGCCGGGGTCTCACCTCCATGGCGCCGTTCTCCCGTACCAGTACGCACCAGTGGGTGGGTTCCGGTTTGTACTGGTGGGGATCGCGGTCGGCGGAGGGGAGGCTGCTGCGGCGCGGCTCTTCCTTCACCGGGCTGAAGAGAGCCCCCGAATCCCCGTAGAGCATCTCCTCCTCGTCGTCCACCGTCTCGCTGCGCCCGCCGGCGGGGAAAACGCCGAGCCCTCACCTCCGCGGCCCTCGGGGAGGCGACGGCTCCCTCCCCGCGCCGCCGGCACCGGCGCCGCCGGCCCCCGGCACCCACCTGATGTCCTGGATGAGGGTCTCCGCCTCGGAGTGGGTGCGGAGGGAGAGCTCGTCCCGGGCGCTGGCGGCCCGGCTCTCCGTGGTGAACATCCCGCTGACGTCCCGGTACAGGCAGAGCGCGATCACCTTGGATTGCTGGCGAGACGGCAAAGGGGGAGGGCGAGCTGGCGGGGAGCGGGGCCGCCGGCGACGCCGGGCCCCGCCGGGGCGGCTGTCGGCACTCACGTGGTGCAGCTGGGGTTTCTGGAGGGTGAGGCGGTGGGTGCGGCCCCCGTAGCTGTCGCTTTTCAGGACAAACATGGTGACCTGCCCCTCGGCGCTCATGATCACCACGAAGGGGTCGGCGACGGCGCAGTGAACGATCGGCGAGCCCAAATCCACCGGGATGAAGTGCAGCTGGTTCACTGCAGCCGGGGAAAAGGGCGGGGAGGGGGTGGGGAGGGGGGGATCCCCGCCGCACCCGCGGGCGCCCCCCGTCCCGCTCCCCGCCGGCGCCCACCTCCTTCCAGCAGCCGGATGCCGAGCGGCGACACCTGGACGATGTACCGGTTCTCGCCGATGTTACCGGCGAAGACGGTGGGGCCCTGCGTGGCGAAGCCGCTGGTGTCCAGCTCCATGATCTCCTGCCCCGTCTGCAGGATCTGAGGGCGGAGGGAGAGGAGGTGGAACCCAGCCCCGGCGCCGGGAGACGCCGGCACCGGGAGACGCCGGGCTCTTTGCCGCCGCCCCGGCCGCGCCGCCGTCCCCTCACCATGGTGGAGTCCTCGCGGCTGAGGATGAGGAAGCGTGCCGCTTGCCGTCCTCCTCGGGCGCTTCGGCGGGAGCCGGCTCCTTCTCGGCGTTCTCCCCCGCCGCGTTTTCCTCCGGCTGGAAGGAGGAACGCCGGTGAGCGGCGCCGCGCCGCGGCCGCCCCCGGTGAGGTCCGGCGGGGCCGGGGCCGCCGCGAGCCACCACCTCCTCCTTCTTTTGGGGCGCGATGACGGTCCACATGTCGTAACAGCCCGGCAGCTCGAAGGTGGTGACCACCTGGGGCCGGATGCTTTTCTGCGGGCGCCGGCGGGGAGAGGTGAGGGCGGGCGGGCCGCGCGCCGTGGGGCGGCCCCGAACCCGCCGTGGGGCAGCCCCGAACCCGCCGTGGGGCGGCCCCACGGGCGCCGTGGGCAGAAGGGGGGTTGGGGGCTGTGGCTGGGCGGATACAGGCAGCGCCCGAGGCTTCGGCGCGGCCCTGGTTTGGCCCAGATCGGTGCTGTGGCACCGGTACCTGACCTGCGGCGGAGGCTTCGCGCCGGGGCAGGCCCTGGGGCAGTGCGGGGGCGCGGGGGAGGGGACACGGAGCCGGGGAGGGGACACAGAGCCGGGGGAGGGGACACGGAGCTGGGGAGGGGACACGGAGCCAGGGATGGGGACACGGAGCCACGGGGAGGGGACATGGAGCCGTGGGGAGGGGACACGGAGCCGGGGAGGGGGACACGGAGCCACGGGGAGGGGACATGGAGCCGGGGAGGGGACACGGAGCCACGGGGAGGGGACACGGAGCCCGGGGGAGGGGACACGGAGCCACGGGGAGGGGACACGGAGCCACGGGAGGGACACGGAGCCGGGGAGGGGGACACGGAGCCACGGGGAGGGGGACACGGAGCCACGGGGAGGGGACACGGAGCTGGGGAGGGACACGGAGCCACGGGGAGGGGACACGGAGCCAGGAAGGGGACACGGAGCCGGGGAAGGGGACACGGAGCCACGGGGAGGGGACACGGAGCCGGGGGAGGGGACACGGAGCCACGGGGAGGGGACACGGAGCCGGGGAGGGGGACACGGAGCCACGGGGAGGGGGACACGGAGCCGGGGAGGGGGACACGGAGCCACGGGGAGGGGGACACGGAGCCGGGGAGGGGGACACGGAGCCACGGGGAGGGGACACGGAGCCACGGGGAGGGGACACGGAGCCGGGGGAGGGGACAGAGGGACACGGAGCCGGGGATGGGGACACGGAGCCACGGGGAGGGGACACGGAGCCGGGGAAGGGGACACGGAGCCGGGGAAGGGGACACGGAGCCGGGGAGGGGGACACGGAGCCGGGGAGGGGGACACGGAGCCACGGGGAGGGGGACACGGAGCCGGGGAGGGGGACACGGAGCCACGGGGAGGGGACACGGAGCCACGGGGAGGGGGACACGGAGCCGGGGAGGGGGACACGGAGCCGGGGAGGGGACATGGAGCCACGGGGAGGGGGACACGGAGCCGGGGAGGGGACACGGAGCCACGGGGAGGGGACACGGAGCCGGGGAGGGGACACGGAGCCGGGGGGAGGGGACACGGAGCCACGGGGAGGGGACACGGAGCCGGGGAGGGGACACGGAGCCGGGGAGGGGGACACGGAGCGCGGGCAGCGCGGTCCGACCTGCAGGACGGAGAGGGCTCCGTTCTTGCCGTACCCGGAGCAGAGCACGATCTCCAAATCCGGCTCCGGGCTGCTCTGGAACTGGAAGCGGGACAAAGCGGTGGCCGTCGCCGTCCCGCCCCGGGGCTGCGGGCAGAGGCGCAGGCAGGGCGCAGGCAGGGGCTGCCCGTCTGCTGCCGGGACTCACCTCCTCCGACAGGAAGGCCGGCTCCCCCATGGCGGCGTTGGCGCAGGGGCCGATGTTGAGGATGCTGTCGCAGACCTGGGGGGGGAGGGGGAGGACGGGGAGGCGGCGCGGTGACGCGGGGAGGGGCCGGGGGGGCGCCGGGGCGTCCCCCGCGCCGTCGCGGGCTACCTCGAAGGAGTAGGTGGCCAGCTGCGTCCCCGACTGCGCCTCGCTGCCGTACACCTCGATCTCGTCCACCTCGTCCTGCGGCGCCGATTTTCCGCCTGGCCGGCGGCACGGGGAGACCGCGTCGCCCTCACCGGCACCGCGTCGCCCTCACCGGCACCGTGTCACCCCCCCCGTCACCGTGTCACCCCCCCCCCCGTCACCGCGCCGCCCCGCGGTGACGCCGGGACCCCGCTTCTCCCCCAACGCCCCCCCTTCGCCGCCCCGGCGCGGCTGGGGGTCCCGGCGCTGGCGCCCACCTGCCCAGGTCCCCGAGGGCTCCGACCGCTTCTTCTTCACCGGGGGCTCCTCCTGCGGGGGGAGGGGAGGGATGGGAGAGCCCCGCCCCTCCCCCGGCGCCCCCGCGCTGCAGCTGGGCTGGGGGGACTGGGAAGGGGGTCTGGGGGGACTGGGAGGGGGGGCCTGGGGACTGGGAGGGGGGCCTGGGGGACTGGGAAGGGGGCCTGGGGGACTGGGAAGGGGGCCTGGGGGACTGGGAGGGGGGGTTGGGGACTGGGAAGGGGGCCTGGGGGACTGGGAGGGGGGCCTGGGGGACTGGGAGGGGGGTCTGGGGGACTGGGAGGGGGGCCTGGGGACTGGGAGGGGGGTCTGGGGGACTGGGAGGGGGGTCTGGGGGACTGGGAGGGGGGGCCTGGGGACTGGGAGGGGGGTCTGGGGGACTGGGAGGGGGGGTCTGGGGGACTGGGAGGGGGGTCTGGGGGACTGGGAGGGGGGCCTGGGGACTGGGAGGGGGGTCTGGGGGACTGGGAGGGGGGGCCTGGGGACTGGGAGGGGGGCCTGGGGGACTGGGAGGGGGGTCTGGGGGACTGGGAGGGGGGGTCTGGGGGACTGGGAAGGGGGCCTGGGGGACTGGGAGGGGGGCCTGGGGGACTGGGAGGGGGGGTCTGGGGGACTGGGAAGGGGGGCCTGGGGGACTGGGAGGGGGGCCTGGGGGACTGGGAGGGGGGGTCTGGGGGACTGGGAAGGGGGCCTGGGGGACTGGGAGGGGGGCCTGGGGGACTGGGAGGGGGGGCCTGGGGGACTGGGAGGGGGGGCCTGGGGACTGGGAGGGGGGCCTGGGGGACTGGGAGGGGGGTCTGGGGGACTGGGAAGGAGGCTTGGGGACTGGGATGGGGGGGTTGGGGACTGGGGGGGACCTGGGATGGGGATTTGGGATCTGGGAAAGGGGGTGTGGGGGACCCGGGAAGGGCGTTCGGGACCCGGGAAGGGGGTCTGGATGTGGGAAAGGGGCGTGGGGCCCTGGGATCGGGGGTTGGGGACTGGGAATGGGGTCAGGGCCCCGGGAGGGGGGGTGGGGGCCCCGGGAGGGGGGGAGGGGGGCCTCACCTGCCTGTCGGCCGGCTCCTTGCCCCCGTTGGCGGGGGGCTCCTGCAGCTTCTCCGTGTACTTGAGCAGCAGGGAGTTGCCCAGGCGCGACCCCAGGAACAGGTACCCCGGCTCCATCGTCACCATCTGCCGGGGCGGGGGACGCGGGGGTGACGGGGGGACGCGGGGGGGGACGGGGGGACGCGGGGGGGACGGGGGGGGACGCGGGGGGGGGTCCCCGGCCGCCCGCCCCGGGGGCTTACGCAGGTGGTGAGGACGCTGGCGGCCGCTTTGTCGAAGTGGAAGGAGCGGACGCTCCTCATCCCGTCCGTGATCAGCGTCAGGACGTAGCTGGGGACAGAGGGGACGCGGGGGGAGGGTGGCACCCTGGGGGGCGGGGACGCCGGCCCCACGGTGGCCCCAGGGTGGCCCACGGTGGCCCCCCCCCGGCTTACATCTCCCCTCCCTTCAGCGAGATGACCATCTTGTCGTAGGAGATGAAGGTGGCCTGGGCGCAGTCGAGCGTCAACTTGACCCCGTCCTGCACCCCTGCGGGAGAGGGAGGGTGAGCGCCCGGACCCCCAGAGGGGCCGGGGAGGAGGAGGAGGAGGAGGAGGAGGAGGAGGAGGAGGAGGAGGAGGAGGAGGAGGACGAGGAAGACAAGGAAAACGAGAAGAAAGAAAACTAGAATGAGAAAGAAGAGGACGATGAAGAAGAAGAGTAAGAGAAGAAGGAGGAAGAAAAGTAAGAGAAGAACGAGGAAGAGGAGAAGGAGAACGAGGAAGAGGAGGAGGATGAGCAGCAGAACAGGGACAAGAACAAAGAGGAGGATGAGGAGGATGAAGAGGAAGAGTAGAACAAGAAGAAAGAGAATGAGGAAAAGAAGAAAGAAGAGGAAAAGGAACAAGAAGAAAAGGAGGAAGAAGAGGAGCAGGACGAGGAAGACGGGAGGATGAGGAAGATAAGGAAGAGAAGAAAAAGAAAATGAGAATGAGAAAAAGGAGGACGATGAGGAAGAAGAGTAAGAGGAGAACGAGGAAGAAGAGCAGGAAAACGAGGAAAAAGAGAAAGAGATGAGGAAGAGGAGGAGAACGAAGAAGGAGGAGAACGAGGAAGGAGGAGAACGAGGAAGGAGGAGAACGAGGAAGGAGGAGAACGAGGAAGGAGGAGAACGAGGAAGGAGGAGAACGAGGAAGGACGAGGAGGAGAACGACAATGAGGAAGAGGATGAGGAGCAGAACAAGGAGGAGAACAAAGAGGAGGATGAGGAGGATGAAGAGGAGAAGGAGAAGAACGAGAACAAGGAGAAGAAGGACAAAGAAGGGGAAGAGAAGAAACGAAAAGGAGGAAGAAGAGGAGGAGCACAAGGGGGGACGGGAGGATGAGGAAGATAAGGAAGAGCACAAGAAAGAACACAAGAGTGGGAAAGAAGAGGACAATAGGAAACGAAAGAAAATGAGGAAGAAGAGGAGAACAATGACAAAGAAGAGTAAGAGGAGAATGAGGAAGAAGAGGGGAACGAGGAAGAAGAGGAGAACGACGATGAGGAGGAGAAGAACGATAACAAGAGGGAGAACGAGGAGCAGAAGGAGAAGGAGAACAGAAGAGGATGAGGATGATGGAGAGAAAGAGTAGAAGAACAAGAATGAGGAGAAGAAGAAGAACGAAGAAGAGCAGGACAAAAAAGAGGGAAAGAAGAAAGAGAAAGAAGAAGAAGAGAAAAAGGAAGAAGAAGAGGAGGAAGAAGAGGATAAGGAAGAGGAGGACAAAGAGGAGGAGAAGAAGAAAGAGGACGAAGAGGAAGACACGAGGAAGACAATGACAGTGAGGAAGAGGATGAGAAGGAGAGCAAAGAGCAGGACAAAGAGGAGGAGGAGGAGGATGAAGAGAAGAGGAAGAAAGAGAGCGAGGAAGAGAAGGAAGAAGAGAAGAAGGAAGAGGACAGCGAGGACAAAGAGAAGGAGGAGGAGGAGGAGAACAAAGAAGAGAAAATGGAGAAGAAGAAAGAAAACAAGGAGAAGTAGGACAAAGAAGGTGAAGAGAATGAAGAAGAGGAGGAGGAAGAGGAAAAGGAAGAAGAGCAAGAGGAATACAAACGGGCGAAGGAGAAGCAGAAGGAAGAGAAGGAAGACGAGAAAGAAAAGGAACGAAGAACGAAAAGAAAAGGAAAAAGAGTGAAGAAAAGGAGGAAAAAGAAAACGAGGACAAAAAAGAGAAGGAGAAGGAAGGAGAGGAGAAAGAAGAGGAGGAAGAGGAAGAAGGAAATGAAAATGACCAAAACAAAGAGAAAAACAAGAAAAAGAAGAAACAAGAAAAAGAGGAAAAAGAGAAAAAAGGAGAAAATAAGAAAGAAAAAGAAGAGGAAGAAAAGTGACAAGATGAAAAGGATGAGGAAGAGAAGGAGAACAGAAAGGAGAAAAAGGAGGCCGAAGGCAAGGAGAAGGACGGAGAGGAGGACAAGGGAGACGAGCACAGAGAGGAGGACGAGGACGAGGAGGATGAGGATGAAGGGAAGAGAAGAGGAGGAGGAGGAGGAAGAAGAGAAGGAAAACCACAGGGAGGAGAGGAGGAGGAGGAGGAGGAGGAGGAGGAGGAGGAGGAGGGGGCCCTTACGCAGGGGAAGACGGTGGTGCCGTTGGTGAGGCTGTTGAGGGCGACGCCGTAGGGCGGCACGCTCTGGTTGAGGTAGAGCAGCGAGTTGACGGCGAAGATCACCACCCCTCCTGCCGCCAGAGAGAGAGAGAGAGAGAGACACCGCCGTCGCCGCGCCGCCGCCGCCGCCGCCATGCCGCCGCCGCGCCGCGCCCGCGCCGGCGCTCACCGATGGGCTTGGGGACGGCCAGCGCCTGGGTGCAGTCGAAGGGGAGGTTGCTGAGGGACCAGATGACGGGGTGAACCTTCTGCATGATGTTGAGGGAGATGGCCACGATGCTGCAGGTGTCCTGGCGCACCGCCACCCGCCTGCCGACAGCGCCGGCGTCACCCCGCGGCGGCGGCGGCGGCACGCCGTGGCGGGGGGGGGGGTTGCGGCGGGAAGGCGAGGGGGCTCACCCCGGCCAGGTTTGGTTGGGCTCGAAGAGGATGAGGAGGGTGGGCTCGTAGTAGCCGTAGAGGAACTGCATGTCGATGATGTTGAGGAGCTTCTCGTCCAGCTCCCGCACGTCGATGATGTAACTGGGCAAGAAGCTGGATTTCTGCCTGCGGGGGGGGGGGGAGGGGGAGGCTCAGGAGACCCCCCCCCAGCGCCCGCGGGCGGCGGGGGGAGGGGCGGCGGGGGGAGGGGGAGCCTCACCCCTCTCCCACCGGCCCCTCGTGCTCGTCGGCCAGGGGTGTCGCGGCGGAAGGGCAGGACCACCAGGCGGGTGCCGTAGATCAGCATGACGGCGCAGCGCCCGTCGGGGTCCACCCGCACCCGGGGGATGTGGACGTTCTGCACGAAGCCGTCCTGCGGGGGGGGGGTGAAAACGGGGGGGGGGGGGGAGGGGCAGAGACATTTTTTTGGGGTCCCCGCCCCCCCCCCCCCTTACACGAGGGAACCCCCAAACCCCCCTCCCCGCCGTCGGCACCCACCCTCAGCTCCGGCTCTTCGAAGTAGTGGAGGGAGAGGGTCTTCAGGTCGTGGGTGCCGGGGTCGTACTCCACCACCGAGAGCTGCGAGGGGAGCGGGGCAGGGGTGAGAGCCCCCCCCTCCCCCCCAAGCCACCCCTCCCCCCCCCCCCGGGGGGGCTCCCCCCGCCCCTACCTTGGCGTCCTTGAAGCTGAGGAGCAGGGCGTCGCGCTTGGCCCCCGCCAGCTGCACGCTGGCCATCGACATGACGTTGCCGAAAAAGGCGAAGGAGGCCACCAGCTCCAGCTTCTCCTTGTGGCCTTTGCCTTCTGCGGGCGGGCAGGGGCGGGCAGGGGCGGGCAGGGGCGGGCAGGGGGGGCTGCCCAGCCCCCGCCAGAGCCCCTGGGGGGGTCCTCACCCCCCCTCGGCTCCCCGCTGCCCGCCGTCACCCCCATCGTCGGCCACCGACCCCGTGGAGTGGGAACGCCCTGCCCGCCCCGGGTC
>JBBPFK010000268.1:0-32000 GCA_037975005.1 Platalea minor
TCTCTTTCTAGAGCCTCCAAAAAGAGAACACTGTTTGTGTGGGCCGCTGAGGACACACTGAGGAAGGCTCAGCAATTGCGAACGTCCAGGGATTCCTGCCATTCCAAAGGTGCCAGGACCAAAAGCTCTTGCTGCTCTTCAAGTAGCCACACAACCCCATTCACAGACCCACCAACGCTGGTGCTGTCTCTTTCTACAGCCTCCCAAAATAGAACACTATTTGCGTGGGCCGCCGAGTAGAGCCGGAGGCAGGCAACACAATTGCGAACATCCAGGGATTCCTGACACCCCAAAGGGGCCAGGACCAAAAGCTCTTGCTGCTCTTCAAGTAGCGAGGCGAACCCGATTCACAGCCCCAAAAACACTGGCACTGTATCTTTCTAGTGTCTCCCAAAGCCGAATAATATCTGCCTGGGCCGCCGAGTACACTCGGAGGCAGGCTCAGCAATTGCGAACGTCCAGGGATTCCTGCCACCCCAAAGGCGCCAGGACCAAAAGCTCTTGCTGCTCTTCAAGTAGCCACACAACCCCATTCACAGACCCACCAAGGCTGGTGCTGTCTCTTTCTACAGCCTCCCAAACTCCAATATTATCTGCCTGCAGAGCTGAGTACACCCGGAGCCCAGCTCAGCAATTGTGAATCTCCAGTGATTCCTCCCACCCCAAAGGGACCAGGACCAAAAGCTCTTGCTGCTCTTCAAGTAGCGAGGCGAACCCAATCCATAGCCCCACGAACACTGGCACTGTCTCTTTCTAGTGTCTCCCAAAGCCAAATAATATCTGCTTGGGCCGCCGAGTACACCCGGAGGCAGACTCAGCAATTGCGAACATCCAGGGATTCCTCGCACCGCAAAGGGGCCACGACCAAAAGCTCTTGCTGCTCTTCAAGTAGCCACACAACCCCATTCACAGCCCCAAAAACACTGGCACTGTCTCTTTCTAGAGCCTCCAATAAGAGAACACTGTTTGTGTGGGCCGCTGAGGACACCCTGAGGAAGGCTCAGCAATTGCGAACGTCCAGGGATTCCTGCCACCCCAAAGGCGCCAGGACCAAAAGCTCTTGCTGCTCTTCAAGTAGCCACACAACCCCATTCACAGACCCACCAACGCTGGTGCTGTCTCTTTCTACAGCCTCCCAAAATTGAACACTATTTGCGTGGGCCGCCGAGTAGAGCCGGAGGCAGGCAACACAATTGCGAACATCCAGGGATTCCTGACACCCCAAAGGCGCCAGGACCAAAAGCTCTTGCTGCTCTTCAAGTAGCGAGGCGAACCCAATTCATAGCCCCAAAAACACTGGCACTGTCTCTTTCTAGTGTCTCCCAAAGCCGAATAATATGTGCCAGGGCCGCCGAGTACACTCGGAGGCAGGCTCAGCAATTGCGAATGTCCAGGGATTCCTGACACCCCAGAGGCGCCAGGACCAAAAGCTCTTGCTGCTCTTCAAGTAGCCACACAACCCCATTCACAGACCCACCAACGCTGGTGCTGTCTCTTTCTACAGCCTCCCAAAAGAGAACACTGTTTGCGTGGGCCGCCGAGTACACCCGGAGGCAGGCAACACAACTGCGAACATCCAGGGATTCCTCCCACCGCAAAGGCGCCAGGACCAAAAGCTCTTGCTGCTCTTCAAGTAGCGAGGCGAACCCAGTTCATAGCCCCTCGAACACTGGCACTGTCTCTTTCTAGTGTCTCCCAAAGCCGAATAATATGTGCCTGGGCCGCCGAGTACACACGGAGGCAGGCTCAGCAATTGCGAACGTCCAGGGATTCCTGCCACCCCAAAGGCGCCAGGACCAAAAGCTCTTGCTGCTCTTCAAGTAGCCACACAACCCCATTCACAGACCCACCAACGCTGGTGCTGTCTCTTTCTAGAGCCTCCCAAAAGAGAACACTGTTTGTGTGGGCCGCCGAGTAGAGCCGGAGGCAGGCAACACAACTGCGAATATCCAGGGATTCCTCCCACCGCAAAGGGGCCAGGACCAAAAGCTCTTGCTGCTCTTCAAGTAGCCACACAACCCCATTCACAGACCCACCAACGCTGGCACTGTCTCTTTTTAGAGCCTCCCATACTCCAATCTTATCTGCCTGGGCTGCCGAGTACACCCGGAGCCCAGCTCAGCAATTGTGAATTTCCAGGGATTCCTGCCACCCCAGAGGCGCCAGGACCAAAAGCTCTTGCTGCTCTTCAAGTAGCCACACAACCCCATTCTCAGCCCCACCAACGCTGGCGCTGTCTCTTTCTAGAGCCTCCCAAAATAGAACACTATTTGCTTTGGCCGCCGAGTAGAGCCGGAGGCAGGCAACACAATTGCGAACATCCAGGGATTCCTGCCACCCCAAAGGCGCCAGGACCAAAAGCTCTTGCTGCTCTTCAAGTAGCGAGGCGAACCGCATTCATAGCCCCACGAACACTGGCACTGTCTCTTTCTAGTGTCTCCCAAAGCCGAATAATATCTGCCTGGGCGGCCGAGTACACTCGGAGGCAGGCTCAGCAATTGCGAACATCCAGGGATTCCTCCCACCGCAAAGGGGCCAGGACCAAAAGCTCTTGCTGCTCTTCAAGTAGCCACACAACCCCATTCACAGACCAACCAACGCTGGCGATGTCTCTTTTCAGAGCCTCCCAAACTCCAATATTATCTGCTGGCGGAGCTGAGTACACCCGGAGACCAGCTCAGCAATTGTGGATCTCCAGGGATTCCTGACACCCCAAAGGGTCCAGGACCAAAATCTCTTGCTGCTCTTCAAGTAGCCACACAACCCCATTCTCAGACCCACCAACGCTGGTGCTGTCTCTTTCTACAGCCTCCCAAAATAGAACACTATCTGTGTGGGCCGCCGAGTAGAGCCGGAGGCAGGCAACACAATTGCGAACATCCAGGGATTCCTGACACCCCAAAGGCGCCAGGACCAAAAGCTCTTGCTGCTCTTCAAGTAGCCAGGCAAAGCCCATTCATAGCCCCACGAACACTGGCACTGTCTCTTTCTAGCGTCTCCCAAAGACGAATAATATCTGCCTGGGCTGCCGAGTACACTCGGAGGCATGCTCAGCAATTGCGAACGTCCAGGGATTCCTCCCACCGCAAAGGGGCCAGGAGCAAAAGCTCTTGCTGCTCTTCAAGTAGCCACACAACCCCATTCTCAGCCCCACCAACGGTGGCGCTGTCTCTTTCTACAGCCTCCCAAAATAGAACACTATTTGCGTGGGCCGCCGAGTAGAGCCGGAGGCAGGCAACACAATTGTGAACATCCAGGGATTCCTGACACCCCAAAGGCGCCAGGACCAAAAGCTCTTGCTGCTCTTCAAGTAGCCAGGCAAACCCAATTCATAGCCCCACGAACACTGGCACTGTCTCTTTCTAGTGTCTCCCAAAGCCGAATAATATCTGCCTGGGCGGCCGAGTACACTCGGAGGCAGGCTCAGCAATTGCGAACATCCAGGGATTCCTCCCACCCCAAAGGCGCCAGGACCAAAAGCTCTTGCTGCTCTTCAATTAGCCACACAACCCCATTCACAGACCCACCAACGTTGGCGCTGTCTCTTTCTATAGCCTCCCAAAAGAGAACACTATTTGCGTGGGCCGCCGAGTAGAGCCGGAGGCAGGCAACACAATTGCGAACATCCAGGGATTCCTCCCACCGCAAAGGGGCCAGGACCAAAAGCTCTTGCTGCTCTTCAACTAGCCAGGAAACCCCATTCACAGACCCACCAACGCTGGCACTGTCTCTTTCTAGAGCATCCCATACTCCAATCTTATCTGCCTGGGCTGCCGAGTACACCCGGAGCCCAGCTCAGCAATTGTGAATTTCCAGGGATTCCTGCCACCCCAAAGGGGCCAGGACCAAAAGCTCTTGCTGCTCTTCAAGTAGCCACACAACCCCATTCTCAGCCCCACCAACGCTGGTGCTGTCTCTTTCTACAGCCTCCCAAAATACAACACTATCTGCGTGGGCCGCCGAGTAGAGCCGGAGGCAGGCAACACAATTGCGAACATCCAGGGATTCCTGACACCCCAAAGGCGCCAGGACCAAAAGCTCTTGCTGCTCTTCAAGTAGCGAGGCGAACCCCATTCATAGCCCCACAACCACTGGCACTGTCTCTTTCTAGTGTCTCCCAAAGCCGAATAATATCTGCCTAGGCCGCCGAGTACACTCGGAGGCAGGCTCAGCAATTGCGAACGTCCAGGGATTCCTGCCACCCCAAAGGCGCCAGGACCAAAAGCTCTTGCTGCTCTTCAAGTAGCCACACAACCCCATTCACAGACCCACCAAGGCTGGTGCTGTCTCTTTCTACAGCCTCCCAAACTCCAATATTATCTGCCTGCAGAGCTGAGTACACCCGGAGCCCAGCTCAGCAATTGTGAATCTCCAGTGATTCCTCCCACCCCAAAGGGACCAGGACCAAAAGCTCTTGCTGCTCTTCAAGTAGCGAGGCGAACCCAATCCATAGCCCCACGAACACTGGCACTGTCTCTTTCTAGTGTCTCCCAAAGCCAAATAATATCTGCTTGGGCCGCCGAGTACACTCGGAGGCAGGCTCAGCAATTGCGAACGTCCAGGGATTCCTCCCACCGCAAAGGAGCCACAACCAAAAGCTCTTGCTGCTCTTCAAGTAGACAGGCAAACCCCATTCACAGCCCCAAAAACACTGGCACTGTCTCTTTCTAGAGCTTCCCAAAAGAGAACACTGTTTGTGTGGGCTGCTGAGGACACCCTGAGGAAGGCTCAGCAATTGCGAACGTCCAGGGATTCCTGCCACCCCAAAGGCGCCAGGACCAAAAGCTCTTGCTGCTCTTCAAGTTGCCACACAACCCCATTCACAGCCCCACCAACGCTGGTGCTGTCTCTTTCTACAGCCACCCAAAATTGAAAACTATCTGCGTGCGCCGCCGAGTAGATCCGGAGGCAGGCAACACAACTGCGAACATCCAGGGATTCCTCCCACCGCAAAGGGGCCAGGACCAAAAGCTCTTGCTGCTCTTCAAGTAGCCAGGCAACCCCATTCACAGCCCCACCAACGCTGGCACTGTCTCTTTCTAGAGCCTCCCATACTCCAATATTATCTGCCTGGGCTGCCGAGTACACCCAGAGCCCAGCTCTGCAATTGTGAATCTGCAGGGATTCCTGCCACCCCAAAGGGGCCAGGACCAAAAGCTCTTGCTGCTCTTCAAGTAGCGAGGCGAACCCCATTCATAGCCCCACAAACACTGGCACTGTCTCTTTCTAGTGTCTCCCAAAGCCGAATAATATCTGCCTGGGCCGCCGAGTACACTCGGAGGCAGGCTCAGCAATTGCGAACGTCCAGGGATTCCTCCCACCGCAAAGGCGCCACGAAAAAAAGCTCTTGCTGCTCTTCAAGTAGCCACACAACCCCATTCTCAACCCCACCAACGCTGGTGCTGTCTCTTTCTAGAGCCTCCCAAAAGAGAACACTGTTTGCGTGGGCCGCCGAGTAGAGCCGGAGGCAGGCTCAGCAATTGCGAACATCCAGGGATTCCTCCCACACCAAAGGCGCCAGGACCAAAAGCTCTTGCTGCTTTTGAAGTAGCCACACAACCCCATTCACAGACCCACCAACGCTGGTGCTGTCTTTTTCTACAGCCTCCCAAACTCCAATATTATCTGCCTGCGGAGCTGAGTACACCCGGAGCCCAGCTCAGCAATTGCGAATGTCCAGGGATTCCTCCCACCCCAAAGGGACCAGGACCAAAAGCTCTTGCTGCTCTTCAAGTAGCGAGGCGAACCCAATTCATAGCCCCACGAACACTGGCACTGTCTCTTTCTAGTGTCTCCCAAAGCCGAATAATATCTGCCTGGGCCGCCGAGTACACTCGGAGGCAGGCTCAGCAATTGCGAACGTCCAGGGATTCCTCCCACCGCAAAGGGGCCAGGACCAAAAGCTCTTGCTGCTCTTCAACTAGCCAGGAAACCCCATTCACAGACCCACCAAGGCTGGTGCTGTCTCTTTCTACAGCCTCCCATACTCCAATATTATCTGCCTGGGCTGCCGAGTACACCCAGAGCCCAGCTCTGCAATTGTGAATTCCCAGGGATTCCTGCCACCCCAAAGGCGCCAGGACCAAAAGCTCTTGCTGCTCTTCAAGTAGCCACACAACCCCATTCTCAGCCCCACCAACGCTGGTGCTGTCTCTTTCTACAGCCTCCCAAAATAGAACAATATCTGCGTGGGCCGCCGAGTAGAGCCGGAGGCAGGCAACACAATTGCGAACATCCAGGGATTCCTGACACCCCAAAGGCGCCAGGACCAAAAGCTCTTGCTGCTCTTCAAGTAGCGAGGCGAACCCCATTCATAGCCCCACGAACACTGGCACTGTCTCTTTCTAGTGTCTCCCAAAGCCGAATAATATCTGCCTGGGCCGCCGAGTACACTCGGAGGCAGGCTCAGCAATTGCGAACGTCCAGGGATTCCTGCCACCCCAAAGGCGCCACGAAAAAAAGCTCTTGCTGCTCTTCAAGTAGCCACACAACCTCATTCTCAGCCCCACCAACGCTGGTGCTGTCTCTTTCTAGAGCCTCCCAAAAGAGAACACTATTTGCGTGGGCCGCCGAGTAGAGCCGGAGGCAGGCTCAGCAATTGCGAACTTCCAGGGATTCCTCCCACACCAAAGGCGCCAGGACCAAAAGCTCTTGCTGCTCTTCAAGTAGCCACACAACCCCATTCACAGCCCCACCAACGCTGGTGCTGTCTCTTTCTACAGCCTCCCAAACTCCAATATTATCTGCCTGCGGAGCTGAGTACACCCGGAGCCCAGCTCAGCAATTGCGAATGTCCAGGGATTCCTCCCACCGCAAAGGGGCCAGGACCAAAAGCTCTTGCTGCTCTTCAAGTAGCCACACAACCCCATTCACAGACCCACCAAGGCTGGTGCTGTCTCTTTCTACAGCCTCCCAAAATAGAATACTGTTTGCGTGGGCTGCTGAGGAGTCCCGGAGGCAGGCTCAGCAATTGCGAACGTCCAGGGATTCCTCCCACCGCAAAGGGGCCAGGACCAAAAGCTCTTGCTGCTCTTCAAGTAGCCACACAACCCCATTCACAGCCCCACCAACGCTGGTGCTGTCTCTTTCTACAGCCTCCCAAAATAGAACACTGTTTGTGTTGGCCGCCGAGTATACCCGGAGGCAGGCTCAACAATTGCGAACGTCCAGGGATTCCTCCCACCACAAAGGGACCAGGACCAAAAGCTCTTGCTGCTCTTCAAGTAGCCAGGCAAACCCCATTGACAGCCCCAAAAACACTGGCACTGTCTCTTTCTAGAGCCTCCCAAAAGAGAACACTATTTGTGTGGGCCGCTGAGGAGACCCGGAGGAACGCTCAGCAATTGTGAATCTCCAGGGATTCCTGCCACCCCAAAGGTGCCAGGACCAAAAGCTCTTGCTGCTCTTCAAGTAGCCACACAACCCCATTCACAGACCCACCAACGCTGGTGCTGTCTCTTTCTACAGCCTCCCAAAATAGAACACTATTTGCGTGGGCCGCCGAGTAGAGCCGGAGGCAGGCAACACAATTGCGAACATCCAGGGATTCCTGACACCCCAAAGGGGCCAGGACCAAAAGCTCTTGCTGCTCTTCAAGTAGCGAGGCGAACCCGATTCACAGCCCCAAAAACACTGGCACTGTATCTTTCTAGTGTCTCCCAAAGCCGAATAATATCTGCCTGGGCTGCCGAGTACACTCGGAGGCAGGCTCAGCAATTGCGAATGTCCAGGGATTCCTCCCACCCCAAAGGGGCCAGGACCAAAAGCTCTTGCTGCTCTTCAAGTAGCCACACAACCCCATTCTCAGCCCCACCA
Organism: Platalea minor; assembly: GCA_037975005.1. Classification (NCBI taxonomy): domain Eukaryota; kingdom Metazoa; phylum Chordata; class Aves; order Pelecaniformes; family Threskiornithidae; genus Platalea; species Platalea minor. Next base: position 7,816 of record JBBPFK010000268.1, read on the forward strand.
AGGCTGGCGCTGTCTCTTTCTACAGCCTCCCAAAATAGAATACTGTTTGCGTGGGCCGCCGAGTAGAGCCGGAGGCAGGCAACACAATTGCGAACGTCCAGGGATTCCTGCCACCCCAAAGGCGCCAGGACCAAAAGCTCTTGCTGCTCTTCAAGTAGCCAGGCTACCCCATTCACAGCCCCACCAACGCTGGTGCTGTCTCTTTCTAGAGCCTCCCAAAAGAGAACACTATTTGCGTGGGCCGCCGAGTAGATCCGGAGGCAGGCAACACAATTGTGAACATCCAGGGATTCCTGACACCCCAAAGGCGCCAGGACCAAAAGCTCTTGCTGCTCTTCAAGTAGCCAGGCAAACCCAATTCATAGCCCCACGAACACTGGCACTGTCTCTTTCTAGTGTCTCCCAAAGCCGAATAATATCTGCCTGGGCGGCCGAGTACACTCGGAGGCAGGCTCAGCAATTGCGAACATCCAGGGATTCCTCCCACCCCAAAGGCGCCAGGACCAAAAGCTCTTGCTGCTCTTCAATTAGCCACACAACCCCATTCACAGACCCACCAACGCTGGCGCTGTCTCTTTCTATAGCCTCCCAAAAGAGAACACTATTTGCGTGGGCCGCCGAGTAGAGCCGGAGGCAGGCAACAAAATTGCGAACATCCAGGGATTCCTCCCACCGCAAAGGGGCCAGGACCAAAAGCTCTTGCTGCTCTTCAAGTAGCCAGGCTACCCCATTCACAGCCCCACCAACGCTGGCACTGTCTCTTTCTAGAGCCTCCCATACTCCAATATTATCTGCCTGGGCTGCCGAGTACACCCAGAGCCCAGCTCTGCAATTGTGAATCTCCAGGGATTCCTCCCACTGCAAAGGGGCCAGGACCAAAAGCTCTTGCTGCTCTTCAAGTAGCGAGGCGAACCCCATTCATAGCCCCACAAACACTGGCACTGTCTCTTTCTAGTGTCTCCCAAAGCCGAATAATATCTGCCTGGGCCGCCGAGTACACTCGGAGGCAGGCTCAGCAATTGCGAACGTCCAGGGATTACTCCCACCGCAAAGGCGCCACGAAAAAAAGCTCTTGCTGCTCTTCAAGTAGCCACACAACCCCATTCACAGACCCACCAACGCTGGTGCTGTCTCTTTCTACAGCCTCCCAAACTCCAATATTATCTGCCTGCGGAGCTGAGTACACCCGGAGCCCAGCTCAGCAATTGCGAATGTCCAGGGATTCCTCCCACCGCAAAGGGGCCAGGACCAAAAGCTCTTGCTGCTCTTCAAGTAGCCACACAACCCCATTCACAGACCCACCAAGGCTGGTGCTGTCTCTTTCTACAGCCTCCCAAAATAGAATACTGTTTGCGTGGGCTGCTGAGGAGTCCCGGAGGCAGGCTCAGCAATTGCGAACGTCCAGGGATTCCTCCCACCGCAAAGGGACCAGGACCAAAAGCTCTTGCTGCTCTTCAAGTAGCCACACAACCCCATTCACAGACCCACCAACGCTGGTGCTGTCTCTTTCTACAGCCTCCCAAAATAGAACAGTGTTTGTGTTGGCCGCCGAGTATACCCGGAGGCAGGCTCAACAATTGCGAACGTCCAGGGATTCCTCCCACCACAAAGGGACCAGGACCAAAAGCTCTTGCTGCTCTTCAAGTAGCCAGGCAAACCCCATTGACAGCCCCAAAAACACTGGCACTGTCTCTTTCTAGAGCCTCCCAAAAGAGAACACTGTTTGTGTGGGCCGCTGAGGAGACCCGGAGGCACGCTCAGCAATTGTGAATCTCCAGGGATTCCTGCCACCCCAAAGGCGCCAGGACCAAAAGCTCTTGCTGCTCTTCAAGTAGCCACACAACCCCATTCTCAGCCCCACCAACGCTGGTGCTGTCTCTTTCTACAGCCTCCCAAAATAGAACACTATTTGCGTGGGCCGCCGAGTAGAGCTGGAGGCAGGCAACACAATTGCGAACATCCAGGGATTCCTGAAACCCCAAAGGGGCCAGGACCAAAAGCTCTTGCTGCTCTTCAAGTAGCCAGGCAACTCCATTCACAGACCCACCAACGCTGGCGCTGTCTCTTTCTAGAGCCTCCAAAAAGAGAACACTGTTTGTGTGGGCCGCTGAGGACACACTGAGGAAGGCTCAGCAATTGCGAACGTCCAGGGATTCCTGCCATTCCAAAGGCGCCAGGACCAAAAGCTCTTGCTGCTCTTCAAGTAGCCACACAACCCCATTCACAGCCCCACCAACGATGGTGCTGTCTCTTTCTACAGCCTCCCAAAATAGAACACTATTTGCGTGGGCCGCCGAGTAGAGCCGGAGGCAGGCAACACAATTGCGAACATCCAGGGATTCCTGACACCCCAAAGGGGCCAGGACCAAAAGCTCTTGCTGCTCTTCAAGTAGCGAGGCGAACCCGATTCACAGCCCCAAAAACACTGGCACTGTATCTTTCTAGTGTCTCCCAAAGCCGAATAATATCTGCCTGGGCCGCCGAGTAGAGCCGGAGGCAGGCAACACAATTGCGAACGTCCAGGGATTCCTCCCACCCCAAAGGGGCCAGGACCAAAAGCTCTTGCTGCTCTTCAAGTAGCCACACAACCCCATTCTCAGCCCCACCAACGCTGGCGCTGTCTCTTTCTACAGCCTCCCAAAAGAGAACACTGTTTGCGTGGGCTGCTGAGGAGACCTGGAGGCAGGCTCAGCAATTGCGAACGTCCAGGGATTCCTCCCACCGCAAAGGGGCCAGGACCAAAAGCTCTTGCTGCTCTTCAAGTAGCCAGGAAAACCCCATTCACAGCCCCAAAAACACTGGCACTGTCTCTTTCTAGAGCCTCCCAAAATAGAACACTCTTTGTGTGGGTCGCTGAGGACACCCTGAGGAAGGCTCAGCAATTGCGAATGTCCAGGGATTCCTGCCACCCCAAAGGCGCCAGGACCAAAAGCTCTTGCTGCTCTTCAAGTAGCCACACAACCCCATTCTCAGCCCCACCAACGCTGGTGCTGTCTCTTTCTGGTGCATCCCAAAGCCCAATACTATCTGCGTGGGCCGCCGAGTACACTCGGAGGCAGGCTCAGCAATTGCGAACGACCAGGGATTCTGCCCACCGCAAAGGGGCCAGGAGCACAAGCTCTCACTGCTCTTCAAGTAGCGAGGCAACCCCAATCACAGTCCTACAAACGCTGGCGCTGTCTCTTTCTGGTGCCTCCCAAAGCCCAATACTATCTGCGTGGGCTGCTGAGGAGACCCGGAGGCAGGCTCAGCAATTGAGAACGTCCAGGGATTCCTCCCACCGCAAAGGGGCCAGGACCAAAAGCTCTTGCTGCTCTTGAAGTAGCCAAAAAACACCATTCACAGCCCCACCAACGCTGGTGCTGTCTCTTTCTAGAGCCTCCCAAAATAGAACAGTATTTGCGTGGGCCGCCGAGTAGAGCCGGAGGCAGGCAACACAATTGCGAACATCCAGGGATTCCTGACACCCCAAAGGGGCCAGGACCAAAAGCTCTTGCTGCTCTTCAAGTAGCCAGGTGAACCCCATTCATAGCCCCACGAACACTGGCACTGTCTCTTTCTAGTGTCTCCCAAAGCCGAATAATATATGCATGGGCGGCCGAGTACACTCGGAGGCAGGCTCAGCAATTGAGAATGTCCAGGGATTCCTCCCACCGCAAAGGGGCCACGACCAAAAGCTCTTGCTGCTCTTCAAGTAGCCAGGCAAACCCCATTCACAGCCCCAACAAGGCTGGTGCTGTCTCTTTCTAGAGCCTCCCAAAATATAACACTGTTTGTGTGGGCCGCCGAGTAGAGCCGGAGGCAGGCAACACAATTGCGAACATCCAGGGATTCCTGCCACCCCAAAGGCGCCAGGACCAAAAGCTCTTGCTGCTCTTCAAGTAGCCAGGACACCCCATTCACAGACCCACCAAGGCTGGTGCTGTCTCTTTCTAGAGCCTCCCAAAGCTGAATAATATCTGCCTGGGCCGCCGAGTACACTCGGAGGCAGGCTCAGCAATTGTGAATCTCCAGGGATTCCTCCCACCCCAAAGGGACCAGGACCAAAAGTTCTTGCTGCTCTTCAAGTAGCCAGGACACCGCATTAACAGACCCACCAAGGCTGGTGCTGTCTCTTTCTAGAGCCTCCCAAAATAGAACACTGTTTGCGTGGGCTGCTGAGGAGACCCGGAGGCAGGCTCAGCAATTGCGAACGTCCAGGGATTCCTGACACCCCAAAGGCGCCAGGACCAAAAGCTCTTGCTGCTCTTCAAGTAGCCAGGACACCGCATTCACAGCCCCACCAACGCTGGTGCTGTCTCTTTCTACAGCCTCCAAAAGAGAACACTGTTTGTGTGGGCCGCTGAGGACACCCTGAGGAAGGCTCAGCAATTGCGAACGTCCAGGGATTCCTGCCACCCCAAAGGCGCCAGGACCAAAAGCTCTTGCTGCTCTTCAAGTAGCCAGGCAACCCCATTCATAGCCCTACAAACGCTGGCGCTGTCTCTTTCTGGTGCCTCCCAAAGCCCAATACTATCTGCGTGGGCTGCTGAGGAGACCAGGAGGCAGGCTCAGCAATTGCGAACGTCCAGGGATTCCTCCCACCGCAAAGGGGCCAGGACCAAAAGCTCTTGCTGCTCTTCAAGTAGCCAGGCAACCCCAATCACAGTCCTACAAACGCTGGCGCTGTCTCTTTCTGGTGCCTCCCAAAGCCCAATACTATCTGCGTGGGCTGCTGAGGAGACCCGGAGGCAGGCTCAGCAATTGAGAACGTCCAGGGATTCCTCCCACCGCAAAGGGGCCAGGACCAAAAGCTCTTGCTGCTCTTCAAGTAGCCACACAACCCCATTCTCAGCCCCACCAACGCTGGTGCTGTCTCTTTCTACAGCCTCCCAAAATAGAACACTATTTGCGTGGGCCGCCGAGTAGAGCCGGAGGCAGGCAACACAATTGCGAACATCCAGGGATTCCTCCCACCCCAAAGGGGCCAGGACCAAAAGCTCTTGCTGCTCTTCAAGTAGCCAGGAAAACCCCATTCATAGCCCCACGAACACTGGCACTGTCTCTTTCTTGTGTCTCCCAAAGCCGAATAATATCTCCATGGGCCGCCGAGAACACTCGGAGGCAGGCTCAGCAATTGTGAACGTCCAGGGATTCCTCCCACCCAAAAGGGGCCAGGACCAAAAGCTCTTGCTGCTCTTCAAGTAGCCACACAACCCCATTCACAGACCCACCAACGCTGGTGCTGTCTCTTTCTACAGCCTCCCAAAAGTGAACACTGTTTGTGTGGGCCGCTGAGGACACCCTGAGGAAGGCTCAGCAATTGCGAACGTCCAGGGATTCTTGCCACCCCAAAGGCGCCAGGACCAAAAGCTCTTGCTGCTCTTCAAGTAGCCAGGCAACCCCATTCACAGACCCACCAAGGCTGGTGCTGTCTCTTTCTACAGCCTCCCAAACTCCAATATTATCTGCCTGCGGAGCTAAGTACACCTGGAGCCCAGCTCAGCAATTGTGAATCTCCAGGGATTCCTGCCACCCCAAAGGCGCCAGGACCAAAAGCTCTTGCTGCTCTTCAAGTAGCCAGGACACCCCATTCACAGCCCCACCAACGCTGGTGCTGTCTCTTTCTAGAGCCTCCAAAAGCCGAATAATATCTGCCTGGGCCGCCAAGTACACTCGGAGGCAGGCTCAGCAATTGTGAATCTCCAGGGATTCCTCCCACCGCAAAGGGGCCAGTACCAAAAGCTCTTGCTGCTCTTCAAGTAGCCACACAACCCCATTCAGAGACCCACCAACGCTGGTGCTGTCTCTTTCTACAGCCTCCCAAAATAGAACACTATTTGCGTGGGCCGCCGAGTAGAGCCGGAGGAAGGCAACACAATTGCGAACATCCAGGGATTCCTGACACCCCAAAGGCGCCAGGACCAAAAGCTCTTGCTGCTCTTCAAGTAGCGAGGCGAACCCCATTCACAGCCCCAAAAACACTGGCACTGTCTCTTTCTAGTGTCTCCCAAAGCCGAATAATATGTACCTGGGCTGCCGAGTACACTCGGAGGCAAGCTCAGCAATTGAGAATGTCCAGGGATTCCTCCCACCGCAAAGGGGCCAGGACCAAAAGCTCTTGCTGCTCTTCAAGTAGCCACACAACCCCATTCAGAGACCCACCAACGCTGGTGCTGTCTCTTTCTACAGCCTCCCAAAATAGAACACTATTTGCGTGGGCCGCCGAGTAGAGCCGGAGGAAGGCAACACAATTGCGAACATCCAGGGATTCCTGACACCCCAAAGGGGCCAGGACCAAAAGCTCTTGCTGCTCTTCAAGTAGCGAGGCGAACCCCATTCACAGCCCCAAAAACACTGGCACTGTCTCTTTCTAGTGTCTCCCAAAGCCGAATAATATGTGCCTGGGCTGCCGAGTACACTCGGAGGCAGGCTCAGCAATTGAGAATGTCCAGGGATTCCTCCCACCGCAAAGGGGCCAGGACCAAAAGCTCTTGCTGCTCTTCAAGTAGCCAGGCAAACCCCATTCACAGACCCACCAACGCTGGTGATGTCTCTTTCTAGAGCCTCCCAAAATAGAACACTATTTGCGTGGGCCGCCGACTAGAGCCGGAGGCAGGCAACACAATTGCGAACATCCAGGGATTCCTCCCACCGCAAAGGGGCCAGGACCAAAAGCTCTTGCTGCTCTTCAAGTAGCCAGGACACCCCATTCACAGACCCACCAACGCTGGTGCTGTCTCTTTCTAGAGCCTCCCAAACTCCAGTATTATCTGCCTGCGGAGCTGAGTACACCCGGAGCCCAGCTCAGCAATTGTGAATGTCCAGGGATTCCTCCCACCCCAAAGGGACCAGGACCAAAAGCTCTTGCTGCTCTTCAAGTAGCCAGGCAACCCCATTCACAGCCCTACAAACGCTGGCGCTGTCTCTTTCTGGTGCCTCCCAAAGCCCAATACTATCTGCGTGGGCCGCCGAGTACACCCGGAGGCAGGCAACACAATTGCGAACATCCAGGGATTCCTCCCACCGCAAAGGGGCCAGGACCAAAAGCTCTTGCTGCTCTTCAAGTAGCCAGGCAACCCCATTCACAGACCCACCAACGCTGGCGCTGTCTCTTTCTATAGCCTCCCAAAAGAGAACACTATTTGCGTGGGCCGCCGAGTAGAGCCGGAGGCAGGCAACACAATTGCGAACATCCAGGGATTCCTCCCACCGCAAAGGGGCCAGGACCAAAAGCTCTTGCTGCTCTTCAACCAGCCAGGAAACCCCATTCACAGACCCACCAACGCTGGCACTGTCTCTTTCTAGAGCATCCCATACTCCAATCTTATCTGCCTGGGCTGCCGAGTACACCCGGAGCCCAGCTCAGCAATTGTGAATTTCCAGGGATTCCTGCCACCCCAAAGGGGCCAGGACCAAAAGCTCTTGCTGCTCTTCAAGTAGCCACACAACCCCATTCTCAGCCCCACCAACGCTGGTGCTGTCTCTTTCTACAGCCTCCCAAAATACAACACTATCTGCGTGGGCCGCCGAGTAGAGCCGGAGGCAGGCAACACAATTGCGAACATCCAGGGATTCCTGACACCCCAAAGGCGCCAGGACCAAAAGCTCTTGCTGCTCTTCAAGTAGCGAGGCGAACCCCATTCATAGCCCCACAACCACTGGCACTGTCTCTTTCTAGTGTCTCCCAAAGCCGAATAATATCTGCCTAGGCCGCCGAGTACACTAGGAGGCAGGCTCAGCAATTGCGAACGTCCAGGGATTCCTGCCACCCCAAAGGCGCCAGGACCAAAAGCTCTTGCTGCTCTTCAAGTAGCCACACAACCCCATTCACAGACCCACCAAGGCTGGTGCTGTCTCTTTCTACAGCCTCCCAAACTCCAATATTATCTGCCTGCAGAGCTGAGTACACCCGGAGCCCAGCTCAGCAATTGTGAATCTCCAGTGATTCCTCCCACCCCAAAGGGACCAGGACCAAAAGCTCTTGCTGCTCTTCAAGTAGCGAGGCGAACCCAATCCATAGCCCCACGAACACTGGCACTGTCTCTTTCTAGTGTCTCCCAAAGCCAAATAATATCTGCTTGAGCCGCCGAGTACACTCGGAGGCAGGCTCAGCAATTGCGAACGTCCAGGGATTCCTCCCACCGCAAAGGAGCCACAACCAAAAGCTCTTGCTGCTTTTCAAGTAGACAGGCAAACCCCATTCACAGCCCTAAAAACACTGGCACTGTCTCTTTCTAGAGCCTCCCAAAAGAGAACACTGTTTGTGTGGGCCGCTGAGGACACCCTGAGGAAGGCTCAGCAATTGCGAACGTCCAGGGATTCCTGACACCCCAAAGGCGCCAGGACCAAAAGCTCTTCCTGATCTTCAAGTAGCCACACAACCCCATTCACAGACCCACCAACGCTGGTGCTGTCTCTTTCTACAGCCACCCAAAATTGAAAACTATCTGCGTGCGCCGCCGAGTAGATCCGGAGGCAGGCAACACAACTGCGAACATCCAGGGATTCCTGACACCCCAAAGGCGCCAGGACCAAAAGCTCTTGCTGCTTTTCAAGTAGCCAGGCTACCCCATTCACAGCCCCACCAACGCTGGCACTGTCTCTTTCTAGAGCCTCCCATACTCCAATATTATCTGCCTGGGCTGCCGAGTACACCCAGAGCCCAGCTCTGCAATTGTGAATCTCCAGGGATTCCTGCCACCCCAAAGGGGCCAGGACCAAAAGCTCTTGCTGCTCTTCAAGTAGCGAGGCGAACCCCATTCATAGCCCCACAAACACTGGCACTGTCTCTTTCTAGTGTCTCCCAAAGCCGAATAATATCTGCCTGGGCCGCCGAGTACACTCGGAGGCAGGCTCAGCAATTGCGAACGTCCAGGGATTACTCCCACCGCAAAGGCGCCACGAAAAAAAGCTCTTGCTGCTCTTCAAGTAGCCACACAACCCCATTCACAGACCCACCAACGCTGGTGCTGTCTCTTTCTACAGCCTCCCAAACTCCAATATTATCTGCCTGCGGAGCTGAGTACACCCGGAGCCCAGCTCAGCAATTGCGAATGTCCAGGGATTCCTCCCACCGCAAAGGGGCCAGGACCAAAAGCTCTTGCTGCTCTTCAAGTAGCCACACAACCCCATTCACAGACCCACCAAGGCTGGTGCTGTCTCTTTCTACAGCCTCCCAAAATAGAATACTGTTTGCGTGGGCTGCTGAGGAGTCCCGGAGGCAGGCTCAGCAATTGCGAACGTCCAGGGATTCCTCCCACCGCAAAGGGACCAGGACCAAAAGCTCTTGCTGCTCTTCAAGTAGCCACACAACCCCATTCACAGACCCACCAACGCTGGTGCTGTCTCTTTCTACAGCCTCCCAAAATAGAACAGTGTTTGTGTTGGCCGCCGAGTATACCCGGAGGCAGGCTCAACAATTGCGAACGTCCAGGGATTCCTCCCACGACAAAGGGACCAGGACCAAAAGCTCTTGCTGCTCTTCAAGTAGCCAGGCAAACCCCATTGACAGCCCCAAAAACACTGGCACTGTCTCTTTCTAGAGCCTCCCAAAAGAGAACACTGTTTGTGTGGGCCGCTGAGGAGACCCGGAGGCACGCTCAGCAATTGTGAATCTCCAGGGATTCCTGCCACCCCAAAGGCGCCAGGACCAAAAGCTCTTGCTGCTCTTCAAGTAGCCACACAACCCCATTCTCAGCCCCACCAACGCTGGTGCTGTCTCTTTCTACAGCCTCCCAAAATAGAACACTATTTGCGTGGGCCGCCGAGTAGAGCCGGAGGCAGGCAACACAATTGCGAACATCCAGGGATTCCTGAAACCCCAAAGGGGCCAGGACCAAAAGCTCTTGCTGCTCTTCAAGTAGCCAGGCAACCCCATTCACAGACCCACCAACGCTGGTGCTGTCTCTTTCTAGAGCCTCCAAAAAGAGAACACTGTTTGTGTGGGCCGCTGAGGACACACTGAGGAAGGCTCAGCAATTGCGAACGTCCAGGGATTCCTGCCATTCCAAAGGCGCCAGAACCAAAAGCTCTTGCTGCTCTTCAAGTAGCGAGGCGAACCCGATTCACAGCCCCAAAAACACTGGCACTGTATCTTTCTAGTGTCTCCCAAAGCCGAATAATATCTGCCTGGGCCGCCGAGTAGAGCCGGAGGCAGGCAACACAATTGCGAACGTCCAGGGATTCCTCCCACCCCAAAGGGGCCAGGACCAAAAGCTCTTGCTGCTCTTCAAGTAGCCACACAACCCCATTCTCAGCCCCACCAACGCTGGCGCTGTCTCTTTCTACAGCCTCCCAAAAGAGAACACTGTTTGCGTGGGCTGCTGAGGAGACCTGGAGGCAGGCTCAGCAATTGCGAACGTCCAGGGATTTCTCCCACCGCAAAGGGGCCAGGACCAAAAGCTCTTGCTGCTCTTCAAGTAGCCAGGCAAACCCCATTCACAGCCCCAAAAACACTGGCACTGTCTCTTTCTAGAGCCTCCCAAAAGAGAACACTGTTTGTGTGGGCCGCTGAGGACACCCTGAGGCATGCTCAGCAATTGCGAACGTCCAGGGATTCCTGCCACCCCAAAGGCGCCAGGACCAAAAGCTCTTGCTGCTCTTCAAGTAGCCACACAACCCCATTCTCAGCCCCACCAACGCTGGTGCTGTCTCTTTCTAGAGCCTCCCAAAATAGAACAGTATTTGCGTGGGCCGCCGAGTAGAGCCGGAGGCAGGCAACACAATTGTGAACATCCAGGGATTCCTGACACCCCAAAGGGGCCAGGACCAAAAGCTCTTGCTGCTCTTCAAGTAGCCAGGTGAACCCCATTCATAGCCCCACGAACACTGGCACTGTCTCTTTCTAGTGTCTCCCAAAGCCGAATAATATATGCATGGGCCGCCGAGTACACTCGGAGGCAGGCTCAGCAATTGAGAATGTCCAGGGATTCCTCCCACCGCAAAGGGGCCACGACCAAAAGCTCTTGCTGCTCTTCAAGTAGCCAGGCAAACCCCATTCACAGCCCCAACAAGGCTGGCGCTGTCTCTTTCTAGAGCCTCCCAAAAGAGAACACTGTTTGTGTGGGCCGCCGAGTAGAGCCGGAGGCAGGCAACACAATTGCGAACATCCAGGGATTCCTGCCACCCCAAAGGCGCCAGGACCAAAAGCTCTTGCTGCTCTTCAAGTAGCCAGGACACCCCATTCACAGACCCACCAAGGCTGGTGCTGTCTCTTTCTAGAGCCTCCCAAAGCTGAATAATATCTGCCTGGGCCGCCGAGTACACTCGGAGGCAGGCTCAGGAATTGTGAATCTCCAGGGATTCCTCCCACCCCAAAGGGGCCACGACCAAAAGCTCTTGCTGCTCTTCAAGTAGCCAGGCAAACCCCATTCACAGCCCCAACAAGGCTGGTGCTGTCTCTTTCTAGAGCCTCCCAAAATAGAACACTGTTTGCGTGGGCTGCTGAGGAGACCCGGAGGCAGGCTCAGCAATTGCGAACGTCCAGGGATTCCTGACACCCCAAAGGCGCCAGGACCAAAAGCTCTTGCTGCTCTTCAAGTAGCCAGGCAAACCCCATTCACAGCCCTACAAACGCTGGCGCTGTCTCTTTCTGGTGCCTCCCAAAGCCCAATACTATCTGCGTGGGCTGCTGAGGAGACCAGGAGGCAGGCTCAGCAATTGCGAACGTCCAGGGATTCCTCCCACCGCAAAGGGGCCAGGACCAAAAGCTCTTGCTGCTCTTCAAGTAGCCAGGCAACCCCAATCACAGTCCTACAAACGCTGGCGCTGTCTCTTTCTGGTGCCTCCCAAAGCCCAATACTATCTGCGTGGGCTGCTGAGGAGACCCGGAGGCAGGCTCAGCAATTGAGAACGTCCAGGGATTCCTCCCACCGCAAAGGGGCCACGACCAAAAGCTCTTGCTGCTCTTCAAGTAGCCACACAACCCCATTCTCAGCCCCACCAACGCTGGTGCTGTCACTTTCTACAGCCTCCCAAAATAGAACACTATTTGCGTGGGCCGCCGAGTAGAGCCGGAGGCAGGCAACACAATTGCGAACATCCAGGGATTCCTCCCACCGCAAAGGGGCCAGGACCAAAAGCTCTTGCTGCTCTTCAAGTAGCCAGGAAAACCCCATTCATAGCCCCACGAACACTGGCACTGTCTCTTTCTTGTGTCTCCCAAAGCCGAATAATATCTCCATGGGCCGCCGAGAACACTCGGAGGCAGGCAACACAACTGCGAACATCCAGGGATTCCTCCCACCGCAAAGGGGCCAGGACCAAAAGCTCTTGCTGCTCTTCAAGTAGCCAGGCAACCCCATTCACAACCCCACCAACGCTGGTGCTGTCTCTTTCTAGAGCCTCCCAAACTCCAATATTATCTGCCTGCGGAGCTAAGTACACCTGGAGCCCAGCTCAGCAATTGTGAATCTCCAGGGATTCCTGCCACCCCAAAGGCGCCAGGACCAAAAGCTCTTGCTGCTCTTCAAGTAGCCAGGACACCCCATTCACAGCCCCACCAACGCTGGTGCTGTCTCTTTCTAGAGCCTCCAAAAGCCGAATAATATCTGCCTGGGCCGCCAAGTACACTCGGAGGCAGGCTCAGCAATTGTGAATCTCCAGGGATTCCTCCCACCGCAAAGGGGCCAGGAGCAAAAGCTCTTGCTGCTCTTCAAGTAGCCACACAACCCCATTCAGAGACCCACCAACGCTGGTGCTGTCTCTTTCTACAGCCTCCCAAAATAGAACACTATTTGCGTGGGCCGCCGAGTAGAGCCGGAGGCAGGCAACACAATTGCGAACATCCAGGGATTCCTGACACCCCAAAGGGGCCAGGACCAAAAGCTCTTGCTGCTCTTCAAGTAGCCAGGCGAACCCCATTCACAGCCCCAAAAACACTGGCACTGTCTCTTTCTAGTGTCTCCCAAAGCCGAATAATATGTACCTGGGCTGCCGAGTACACTCGGAGGCAGGCTCAGCAATTGAGAATGTCCAGGGATTCCTCCCACCGCAAAGGGGCCAGGACCAAAAGCTCTTGCTGCTCTTCAAGTAGCCACACAACCCCATTCAGAGACCCACCAACGCTGGTGCTGTCTCTTTCTACAGCCTCCCAAAATAGAACACTATTTGCGTGGGCCGCCGAGTAGAGCCGGAGGAAGGCAACACAATTGCGAACATCCAGGGATTCCTGACACCCCAAAGGGGCCAGGACCAAAAGCTCTTGCTGCTCTTCAAGTAGCGAGGCGAACCCGATTCACAGCCCCAAAAACACTGGCACTGTCTCTTTCTAGTGTCTCCCAAAGCCGAATAATATGTGCCTGGGCTGCCGAGTACACTCGGAGGCAGGCTCAGCAATTGAGAATGTCCAGGGATTCCTCCCACCGCAAAGGGGCCAGGACCAAAAGCTCTTGCTGCTCTTCAAGTAGCCAGGCAAACCCCATTCACAGACCCACCAACGCTGGTGCTGTCTCTTTCTAGAGCCTCCCAAAATAGAACACTATTTGCGTGGGCCGCCGAGTAGAGCCGGAGGCAGGCAACACAATTGCGAACATCCAGGGATTCCTCCCACCGCAAAGGGGCCAGGACCAAAAGCTCTTGCTGCTCTTCAAGTAGCCACACAACCCCATTCACAGACCCACCAACGCTGGTGCTGTGTCTTTCTAGAGCCTCCCAAACTCCAGTATTATCTGCCTGCGGAGCTGAGTACACCCGGAGCCCAGCTCAGCAATTGTGAATCGCCAGGGATTCCTCCCACCCCAAAGGGACCAGGACCAAAAGCTCTTGCTGCTCTTCAAGTAGCCAGGCAACCCCATTCACAGCCCTACAAACGCTGGCGCTGTCTCTTTCTGGTGCCTCCCAAAGCCCAATACTATCTGCGTGGGCCGCCGAGTACACCCGGAGGCAGGCAACACAATTGCGAACATCCAGGGATTCCTCCCACCGCAAAGGGGCCAGGACCAAAAGCTCTTGCTGCTCTTCAAGTAGCCAGGCAACCCCATTCACAGACCCACCAACGCTGGTGCTGTCTCTTTCTAGAGCCTCCCAAAATAGAACACTATTTGCGTGGGCTGCTGAGGAGTCCCGGAGGCAGGCTCAGCAATTGCGAACGTCCAGGGATTCCTCCCACCGCAAAGGGGCCAGGACCAAAAGCTCTTGCTGCTCTTCAAGTAGCCACACAACCCCATTCACAACCCCACCAACACTGGCGCTGTCTCTTTCTACAGCCTCCAAAACTCCAATATTATCTGCCTGCGGAGCTGAGTACACCTGGAGACCAGCTCAGGAATTGTGAATCTCCAGGGATTCCTGCCACCCCAAAGGGACCAGTACCAAAAGCTCTTGCTGCTCTTCAAGTAGCCACACAACCCCATTCACAAACCCACCAAGGCTGGTGCTGTCTCTTTCTACAGCCTCCCAAAAGAGAACACTGTTTGCGTGGGCTGCCGAGTAGACCCGGAGGCAGGCTCAGCAATTGCGAACGTCCAGGGATTCCTCCCACCGCAAAGGGGCCACGACCAAAAGCTCTTGCTGCTCTTCAAGTAGCCAGGCAAACCCCATTCACAGCCCCACCAACGCTGGTGCTGTCTCTTTCTGGTGCCTCCCAAAAGAGAACACTGTTTGTGTGGGCCGCTGAGGACACCCTGAGGAAGGCTCAGCAATTGCGAACGTCCTGGGATTCCTGCCATTCCAAAGGCGCCAGGACCAAAAGCTCTTGCTGCTCTTCAAGTAGCCAGGCAAACCCCATTCACAGCCCCACCAAGGCTGGTGCTGTCTCTTTCTACAGCCTCCCAAAATAGAACACTATTTGCGTGGGCTGCTGAGGAGTCCCGGAGGCAGGCTCAGCAATTGCGAACGTCCAGGGATTCCTCCCACCCCAAAGGCGCCAGGACCAAAAGCTCTTGCTGCTCTTCAAGTAGCCAGGACACCCCATTCACAGCCCCACCAAGGCTGGTGCTGTCTCTTTCTACAGCCTCCCAATATAGAACACTGTTTGCGTGGGCTGCTGAGGAGACCCTGAGGCAGGCTCAGCAATTGCGAACGTCCAGGGATTCCTGCCACCCCAAAGGCGCC
Organism: Platalea minor; assembly: GCA_037975005.1. Taxonomy (NCBI): domain Eukaryota; kingdom Metazoa; phylum Chordata; class Aves; order Pelecaniformes; family Threskiornithidae; genus Platalea; species Platalea minor. The sequence continues at coordinate 22,849 of JBBPFK010000268.1, forward strand.
AGGACCAAAAGCTCTTGCTGCTCTTCAAGTAGCCACACAACCCCATTCTCAGCCCCACCAACGCTGGTGCTGTCTCTTTCTACAGCCTCCCAAAAGAGAACACTATTTGCGTGGGCCGCCCAGTAGAGCCGGAGGCAGGCAACACAATTGCGAACATCCAGGGATTCCTGACACCCCAAAGGGGCCAGGAGCAAAAGCTCTTGCTGCTCTTCAAGTAGCCAGGCAAACCCCATTCATAGCCCCACGAACACTGGCACTGTCTCTTTCTAGTGTCTCCCAAAGCCGAATAATATCTCCATGGGCCGCCGAGTACACTCGGAGGCAGGCTCAGCAATTGTGAACGTCCAGGGATTCCTCCCACCGCAAAGGGGCCAGGACCAAAAGCTCTTGCTGCTCTTCAAGTAGCCACACAACCCCATTCACAGCCCCACCAAGGCTGGCGCTGTCTCTTTCTAGAGCCTCCCAAAATAGAACATTGTTTGTGTGGGCCGCTGAGGACACCCTGAGGAAGGCTCAGCAATTGCGAACGTCCAGGGATTCCTGCCACCCCAAAGGCGCCAGGACCAAAAGCTCTTGCTGCTCTTCAAGTAGCCAGGCAACCCCATTCAAAACCCCACCAACGCTGGTGCTGTCTCTTTCTAAAGCCTCCCAAACTGCAATATTATCTGCCTGCGGAGCTAAGTACACCTGGAGACCAGCTCAGCAATTGTGAATCTCCAGGGATTCCTGCCACCCCAAAGGCGCCAGGACCAAAAGCTCTTGCTGCTCTTCAAGTAGCCAGGACACCCCATTCACAGCCCCACCAACGCTGGCGCTGTCTCTTTCTAGAGCCTCGAAAAGCCGAATAATATCTGCCTGGGCCGCCGAGACACTCGGAGGAAGGCTCAGCAATTGTGAATCTCCAGGGATTCCTCCCACCCCAAAGGGACCAGGACCAAAAGCTCTTGCTGCTCTTCAAGTAGCCACACAACCCCATTCACAGCCCCACCAACGGTGGTGCTGTCTCATTCTACAGCCTCCCAAAAGAGAACACTATTTGCGTGGGCCGCCGAGTAGAGCCGAAGGAAGGCAACACAATTGCGAACATCCAGGGATTCCTGCCACCCCAAAGGGGCCAGGACCAAAAGCTCTTGCTGCTCTTCAAGTAGCGAGGCGAACCCCATTCACAGCCCCAAAAACACTGGCACTGTCTCTTTCTAGTGTCTCCCAAAGCCGAATAATATCTGCCTGGGCGGCCGAGTACACCCGGAGCCCAGCTCAGCAATTGAGAATGTCCAGGGATTCCTCCCACCGCAAAGGGGCCAGGACCAAAAGCTCTTGCTGCTCTTCAAGTAGCCACACAACCCCATCCTCAGCCCCACCAACGCTGGTGCTGTCTCTTTCTAGAGCCTCCCAAAATAGAACACTATTTGCGTGGGCCGCAGAGTAGAGCCGGAGGCAGGCAACACAATTGCGAACATCCAGGGATTCCTCCCACCGCAAAGGGGCCAGGACCAAAAGCTCTTGCTGCTCTTCAAGTAGCCAGGCAAACCCATTCACAGCCCCACCAACGCTGGTGCTGTCTCTTTCTACAGCCTCCCAAAATAGAATACTGTTTGCGTGGGCCTCCGAGTAGAGCCGGAGGCAGGCAACACAATTGCGAACGTCCAGGGATTCCTGCCACCCCAAAGGCACCAGGACCAAAAGCTCTTGCTGCTCTTCAAGTAGCCAGGCTACCCCATTCACAGCCCCACCAACGCTGGTGCTGTCTCTTTCTACAGCCTCCCAAACTCCAATATTATCTGCCTGCGGAGCTGAGTACACCCGGAGCCCAGCTCAGCAATTGTGAATCTCCAGGGATTCCTCCCACCCCAAAGGGACCAGGACCAAAAGCTCTTGCTGCTCTTCAAGTAGCCAGGCAAACCAATTCACAGCCCTAAAAACGCTGGCGCTGTCTCTTTCTGGTGCCTCCCAAAGCCCAATACTATCTGCGTGGGCTGCTGAGGAAACCCGGAGGCAGGCTCAGCAATTGCGAACGTCCAGGGATTCCTCCCACCCCAAAGGGACCAGGACCAAAAGCTCTTGCTGCTCTTCAAGTAGACAGGACACCGCATTCACAGACCCACCAACGCTGGTGCTGTCTCTTTCTAGAGCCTCCCAAAAGAGAACAGTGTTTGTGTGGGCCGCTGAGGACACCCTGAGGAAGGCTCAGCAATTGCGAACGTCCAGGGATTCCTGCCACCCCAAAGGCGCCAGGACCAAAAGCTCTTGCTGCTCTTCAAGTAGCCACACAACCCCATTCTCAGCCCCACCAACGCTGGTGCTGTCTCTTTCTACAGCCTCCCAAAAGAGAACACTATTTGCGTGGGCCGCCGAGTAGAGCCGGAGGCAGGCAACACAATTGCGAACATCCAGGGATTCCTGACACCCCAAAGGGGCCAGGACCAAAAGCTCTTGCTGCTCTTCAAGTAGCCAGGCAAACCCCATTCATAGCCCCACGAACACTGGCACTGTCTCTTTCTAGTGTCTCCCAAAGCCGAATAATATCTGCATGGGCCGCCGAGTACACTCAGAGGCAGGCTCAGCAATTGCGAACGTCCAGGGATTCCTGCCACCGCAATGGCGCCAGGACCAAAAGCTCTTGCTGCTCTTCAAGTAGCCAGGACACCGCATTCACAGACCCACCAACGCTGGTGCTGTCTCTTTCTAGAGCCTCCCAAAAGAGAACAGTGTTTGTGTGGGCCGCTGAGGACACCCTGAGGAAGGCTCAGCAATTGTGAACGTCCAGGGATTCCTGCCACCCCAAAGGCGCCAGGACCAAAAGCTCTTGCTGCTCTTCAAGTAGCCACACAACCCCATGCTGAGCCCCACCAATGCTGGTGCTGTCTCTTTCTACAGCCTCCCAAAAGAGAACACTATTTGCGTGGGCCGCCCAGTAGAGCCGGAGGCAGGCAACACAATTGCGAACATCCAGGGATTCCTGACACCCCAAAGGGGCCAGGACCAAAAGCTCTTGCTGCTCTTCAAGTAGCCAGGCAAACCCCATTCATAGCCCCACGAATACTGGCACTGTCTCTTTCTAGTGTCTCCCAAAGCCGAATAATATCTGCATGGGCCGCCGAGTACACCTGGAGGCAGGCTCAGCAATTGCGAACGTCCAGGGATTCCTCCCACCGCAAAGGGGCCAGGACCAAAAGCTCTTGCTGCTCTTCAAGTAGCCAGGAAACCCATTCACAGCCCCAAAAACACTGGCACTGTCTCTTTCTAGAGCCTCCAAAAAGAGAACACTGTTTGTGTGGGCCGCTGAGGACACCCTGAGGCATGCTCAGCAATTGCGAACGTCCAGGGATTCCTCCCACCGCAAAGGGGCCAGGACCAAAAGCTCTTGCTGCTCTTCAAGTAGCCACACAACCCCATTCTCAGCCCCACCAACGCTGGTGCTGTCTCTTTCTACAGCCTCCCAAAAGAGAACACTATTTGCGTGGGCCGCCGAGTAGAGCCGGAGGCAGGCAACACAATTGCGAACATCCAGGGATTCCTGACACCGCAAAGGGGCCAGGACCAAAAGCTCTTGCTGCTCTTCAAGTAGCCAGGCAAACCCCATTCATAGCCCCACGAACACTGGCACTGTCTCTTTCTAGTGTCTCCCAAAGCCGAATAATATCTGCATGGGCCGCCGAGTACACTCGGAGGCAGGCTCAGCAATTGCGAACGTCCAGGAATTCCTCCCACCGCAAAGGGGCCAGGACCAAAAGCTCTTGCTACTCTTCAAGTAGCCAGGCAAACCCCATTCACAGCCCCACCAAGGCTGGCGCTGTCTCTTTCTAGAGCCTCCCAAAAGAGAACACTGTTTGTGTGGGCCGCCGAGTAGAGCCGGAGGCAGGCAACACAATTGCGAACATCCAGGGATTCCTGACACCCCAAAGGCGCCAGGACCAAAAGCTCTTGCTGCTCTTCAAGTAGCCAGGCAACCCCATTCACAATCCCACCAACGCTGGTGCTGTCTCTTTCTAGAGCCTCCCAAACTCCAATATTATCTGCCTGCGGAGCTAAGTACACCTGGAGCCCAGCTCAACAATTGTGAATATCCAGGGATTCCTGCCACCCCAAAGGCGCCAGGACCAAAAGCTCTTGCTGCTCTTCAAGTAGCCAGGACACCCCATTCACAGACCCACCAACGCTGGTGCTGTCTCTTTCTACAGCCTCCCAAAGCTGAATAATATCTGCCTGGGCCGCCGAGTACACTCGGAGGCAGGCTCAGCAATTGTGAATCTCCAGGGATTCCTCCCACCGCAAAGGGGCCAGGACCAAAAGCTCTTGCTGCTCTTCAAGTAGCCACACAACCCCATTCACAGCCGTACAAACGATGGCGCTGTCTCTTTCTGGTGCCTCCCAAAGCCCAATACTATCTGCGTGGGCTGCTGAGGAAACCCGGAGGCAGGCTCAGCAATTGCGAACGTCCAGGGATTCCTCCCACCCCAAAGGGACCAGGACCAAAAGCTCTTGCTGCTCTTCAAGTAGACAGGCAACCCCATTCACAGCCCTACAAACGCTGGCGCTGTCTCTTTCTGGTGCCTCCCAAAGCCCAATACTATCTGCGTGGGCTGCTGAGGAGACCCGGAGGCAGGCTCAGCAATTGCGAACGTCCAGGGATTCCTCCCACCGCAAAGGGGCCACGACCAATAGCTCTTGCTGCTCTTCAAGTAGCGAGGCAACCCCATTCACAGCCCTACAAACGCTGGCGCTGTCTCTTTCTGGTGCCTCCCAAAGCCCAATACTATCTGCGTGGGCTGCTGAGGAGACCCGGAGGCAGGCTCAGCAATTGCGAACGTCCAGGGATTCCTCCCACCGCAAAGGGGCCAGGACCAAAAGCTCTTGCTGCTCTTCAAGTAGCCAGGCAAACCCCATTCATAGCCCCACGAATACTGGCACTGTCTCTTTCTAGTGTCTCCCAAAGCCGAATAATATCTGCATGGGCCGCCGAGTACACCTGGAGGCAGGCTCAGCAATTGCGAACGTCCAGGGATTCCTCCCACCGCAAAGGGGCCAGGACCAAAAGCTCTTGCTGCTCTTCAAGTAGCCAGGAAACCCATTCACAGCCCCAAAAACACTGGCACTGTCTCTTTCTAGAGCCTCCAAAAAGAGAACACTGTTTGTGTGGGCCGCTGAGGACACCCTGAGGCATGCTCAGCAATTGCGAACGTCCAGGGATTCCTCCCACCGCAAAGGGGCCAGGACCAAAAGCTCTTGCTGCTCTTAAAGTAGCCACACAACCCCATTCTCAGCCCCACCAACGCTGGTGCTGTCTCTTTCTACAGCCTCCCAAAAGAGAACACTATTTGCGTGGGCCGCCGAGTAGAGCCGGAGGCAGGCAACACAATTGCGAACATCCAGGGATTCCTGCCACCCCAAAGGGGCCAGGACCAAAAGCTCTTGCTGCTCTTCAAGTAGCCAGGCAAACCCCATTCATAGCCCCATGAACACTGGCACTGTCTCTTTCTAGTGTCTCCCAAAGCCGAATAATATCTGCATGGGCCGCCGAGTACACTCGGAGGCAGGCTCAGCAATTGCGAACGTCCAGGGATTCCTCCCACCGCAAAGGGGCCAGGACCAAAAGCTCTTGCTACTCTTCAAGTAGCCAGGCAAACCCCATTCACAGCCCCACCAAGGCTGGCGCTGTCTCTTTCTAGAGCCTCCCAAAAGAGAACACTCTTTGTGTGGGCCGCCGAGTAGAGCCGGAGGCAGGCAACACAATTGCGAACATCCAGGGATTCCTGACACCCCAAAGGCGCCAGGACCAAAAGCTCTTGCTGCTCTTCAAGTAGCCAGGCAAACCCCATTCACAGCCCCCAAAACACTGGCACTGTCTCTTTCTAGAGCCTCCCAAAAGAGAACACTGTTTGTGTGGGCCGCTGAGTACACCCGGAGGCAGGCTCAGCAATTGCGAACGTCCAGGGATTCCTGCCACCCCAAAGGCGCCAGGACCAAAAGCTCTTGCTGCTCTTCAACTAGCCAGGCAACCCCATTCACAGCCCTACAAACGCTGGCGCTGTCTCTTTCTAGAGCCTCCCAAAAGAGAACACTGTTTGTGTGGGCCGCTGAGGAGACCCGGAGTCACGCTCAGCAATTGCGAACGTCCAGGGATTCCTGCCACCCCAAAGGGGCCAGGACCAAAAGCTCTTGCTGCTCTTCAGGTAGCCACGCAACCCCATTCTCAGCCCCACCAACGCTGGTGCTGTCTCTTTCTACAGCCTCCCAAAAGAGAACACTATTTGCGTGGGCCGCCGAGTAGAGCCGGAGGAAGGCAACACAATTGCGAACATCCAGGGATTCCTGACACCCCAAAGGGGCCAGGACCAAAAGCTCTTGCTGCTCTTCAAGTAGCCAGGCAAACCCCATTCACAGCCCGAAAAACACTGGCACTGTCTCTTTCTAGTGTCTCCCAAAGCCGAATAATATCTGCCTGGGCTGCCGAGTACACTCGGAGGCATGCTCAGCAATTGCGAACGTCCAGGGATTCCTCCCACCGCAAAGGGGCCAGGACCAAAAGCTCTTGCTGCTCTTCAAGTAGCCACACAACCCCATTCTCAGCCCCACCAACGCTGGTGCAGTCTCTTTCTAGAGCCTCCCAAAATAGAACACTATTTGCGTGGGCCACCGAGTGGAGCCGGAGGCAGGCAACACAATTGTGAACATCCAGGGATTCCTCCCACCGCAAAGGGGCCAGGACCAAAAGCTCTTGCTGCTCTTCAAGTAGCCAGGCTACCCCATTCACAGCCCCACCAACGCTGGTGCTGTCTCTTTCTACAGCCTCCCAAACTCCAATATTATCTGCCTGCGGAGCTGAGTACACCCGGAGCCCAGCTCAGCAATTGTGAATCTCCAGGGATTCCTCCCACCCCAAAGGGACCAGGACCAAAAGCTCTTGCTGCTCTTCAACTAGCCAGGAAACCCCATTCACAGACCCACCAACGCTGGTGCTGTCTCTTTCTAGAGGCTCCCAATATAGAACACTGTTTGCGTGGGCTGCTGAGGAGACCCGGAAGCAGGCTCAGCAATTGCGAACGTCCAGGGATTCCTCGCACCGCAAAGGGGCCAGGACCAAAAGCTCTTGCTGCTCTTCAAGTAGCCAGGCAAACCCCATTCACAGCCCCAAAAACACTGGCACTGTCTCTTTCTAGAGCCTCCCAAAAGAGAACACTCTTTGTGTGGGCCGCTGAGGAGACCCGGAGGCAGGCTCAGCAATTGCGAACGTCCAGGGATTCCTCCCACCGCAAAGGGGCCACGACCAAAAGCTCTTGCTGCTCTTCAAGTAGCCAGGCAACCCCATTCACAGCCCCCAAAACACTGGCACTGTCTCTTTCTAGAGCCTCCCAAAAGAGAACACTGTTTGTGTGGTCCGCTGCGTACACCCGGAGGCAGGCTCAGCAATTGCGAACGTCCAGGGATTCCTCCCACCGCAAAGGGGCCAGGACCAAAAGCTCTTGCTGCTCTTCAAGTAGCCAGGCAAACCCCATTCACAGCCCCACCAAGGCTGGTGCTGTCTCTTTCTACAGCCTCCCAAAATTGAACACTATTTGCGTGGGCCGCCGAGTAGAGCTGGAGTCAGGCAACACAATTGCGAACATCCAGGGATTCCTGACACCCCAAAGGCGCCAGGACCAAAAGCTCTTGCTGCTCTTCAAGTAGCGAGGCGAACCCCATTCACAGCCCCAAAAACACTGGCACTGTATCTTTCTAGTGTCTCCCAAAGCCGAATAATATCTGCCTGGGCGGCCGAGTACACCCGGAGCGCAGCTCAGCAATTGAGAATGTCCAGGGATTCCTCCCACCGCAAAGGGGCCAGGACCAAAAGCTCTTGCTGCTCTTCAAGTAGCCACACAACCCCATTCTCAGCCCCACCAACGCTGGTGCTGTCTCTTTCTACAGCCTCCCAAAATAGAACAGTATTTGCGTGGGCTGCTGAGGAGTCCCGGAGGCAGGCTCAGCAATTGAGAACATCCAGGGATTCCTCCCACCGCAAAGGAGCCAGGACCAAAAGCTCTTGCTGCTCTTCAAGTAGCCACACAACCCCATTCACAGACCCACCAACGCTGGTGCTGTCTCTTTCTACAGCCTCCCAATATAGAACACTGTTTGCGTGGGCTGCTGAGGAGACCCGGGGGCAGGCTCAGCAATTGCGAACGTCCAGGGATTCCTCCCACCGCAAAGGGGCCAGGACCAAAAGCTCTTGCTGCTCTTCAAGTAGCCAGGCAAACCCCATTCACAGCCCCAAAAACAGTGGCACTGTCTCTTTCTAGAGCCTCCCAAAAGAGAACACTGTTTGTGTGGGCCGCTGAGGAGACCCGGAGTCACGCTCAGCAATTGCGAACGTCCAGGGATTCCTGCCACCCCAAAGGCGCCAGGACCAAAAGCTCTTGCTGCTCTTCAGGTAGCCACGCAACCCCATTCTCAGCCCCACCAACGCTGGTGCTGTCTCTTTCTACAGCCTCCCAAAAGAGAACACTATTTGCGTGGGCCGCCGAGTAGAGCCGGAGGAAGGCAACACAATTGCGAACATCCAGGGATTCCTGACACCCCAAAGGGGCCAGGACCAAAAGCTCTTGCTGCTCTTCAAGTAGCCAGGCAAACCCCATTCACAGCCCCAAAAACACTGGCACTGTCTCTTTCTAGTGTCTCCCAAAGCCGAATAATATCTGCCTGGGCTGCCGAGTACACTCGGAGGCATGCTCAGCAATTGCGAACGTCCAGGGATTCCTCCCACCGCAAAGGGGCCAGGACCAAAAGCTCTTCCTGCTATTCAAGTAGCCACACAACCCCATTCTCAGCCCCACCAACGCTGGTGCTGTCTCTTTCTACAGCCTCCCAAAAGAGAACACTATTTGCGTGGGCCGCCGAGTGGAGCCGGAGGCAGGCAACACAATTGCGAACATCCAGGGATTCCTCCCACCGCAAAGGGGCCAGGACCAAAAGCTCTTGCTGCTCTTCAAGTAGCCAGGCTACCCCATTCACAGCCCCACCAACGCTGGTGCTGTCTCTTTCTACAGCCTCCCAAACTCCAATATTATCTGCCTGCGGAGCTGAGTACACCCGGAGCCCAGCTCAGCAATTGTGAATCTCCAGGGATTCCTCCCACCCCAAAGGGACCAGGACCAAAAGCTCTTGCTGCTCTT
>JBBPFK010000269.1:7001-32000 GCA_037975005.1 Platalea minor
CCCTCCTCAGTCCTGCGCTGGGCAGCGGGAAGGGAGGACAACGAAAATCTCCCATCAGCTACACAAATCTGAGATTCATCTGCCTGAAAGTCAAAGAAAATCCACGCGTCGGGAGCGGCTGGACTTGTGGCACAGAGAGGGAAGCTGATGTACCCGTGTGATAGCAAATTTGGAGAAGAAAACCCGCAGGACTAGGAGACAGGGCTCCGATAAAGGCATGTCTTATTCCAAACCCTATCTTAAGTTTTGCAAAAAACCTCTCACGTTGCAATTTTTTTCCCCCAGAAGTGCAAACCTCAGGGCTAAAATTCCTGAGTATTTGCCCCAAAATAGGGTCCATGCACGGTATTTCCCAGGTGCAGGAGTGGGGATAACAGGCAGGTGTGCACCGTGCCGCTGCCGTAGGTTCAGCATAACTAATCCGGGTACCAGATGCAGTCTAGGCCCAGAATTACCATCATTATTTACTGCATCAGTCAAAAAACCTCCTTGATGGGTAGTAGAGAAGTCTGCTTCAAGCTCCGGTAGCCAAATAGACTCAGACCTATCTCACAGTGCAGTAATCTAAGCTTAAATAGCCCGTTGAGTACGGTCCAAGACAGTGCAGACCTTACTGCTGTTGGGTTAAAGTGATTTATAGCTGATGTGGGAGAGTGGAAGGTGCCCAGGGAGCCTCAGACTCATGGTGCCGGCTGGAAAACCTCCGCCTCATCGTAAAGGAAAGGCTCCAAAAAGCCCTGAGAGTCACACAAAATCCATTTTTTCCCTGCACTGACCGGCAAAGGAGCCCAGCTGATGCTCAGATTAGATTTCTGGAAATGCAAAGGCAGCTGAAATGAACCCTGGACTTAGTTTAACTTCGTAACTTTATTCAAAAGCCCGCAAGAATCAACTGAACTTCAAGTCGCAGACGCCTTATTTTGCTATTTAAGGAGAGGATCCTCACCCTGAGCTTGCCTAGGAAGGAGATTCGGCCCTACAGCGATGCTGCTGTCTATTCCCTCCTCCACCCCAGAGCAATACGGGATCGGAGACGCGGTGAGAAAGCCGGGAGAGAACAAATCCCCGCCTCGCCTCGTTGCTGTAGAAACCCTGCAAGGACATCCCGCTGTTCAGGTCCTCCGACTCATCTTTTCCGCTTGTTCCCACCACACGCCCCATGCGTTTCATTGTCGTGGCACCAGTTGCTGCGGATTTAATGCACGGCAATGCCATCTCCTCGGAAACCCTTCTTTATTTTTTTGGGTTGAACGTAGGGAATGCCGAAGGGATGCTCGGGGGATGCTGTCCGTCACCTCCCCGTGCAACGACCGCGGCTGTGGGCGCGCGTGGGATGATGAACCTCCCGTGCCTGTGAGATTCAGGATGATGAACGATGGTTCCTAACAACAACCCCGAGGTGTGGGGGCCATCAGAGGGCTTACAGCACTCGTCTTATGATATAAGTTGGGTTTTAATGAGCCAGAATTTGTATCATTAAGGTTAATGCGGTCTCAGAGAGCCACAGAGGCTCTTGGGCAACTTGGGTGTTGCTTGCTGAGCGACCCACTGCTCCATACCATCCACGCCTAGTCCAGACATCACTCCAGAAAGCCACTTCTGCATCCCTCCCGACACCACAGCAATTAGCGCCCTGAGCCAATCCGATTAGGAGAAGCTTAAATTTCAAAGCATTTTACACTTAAAATGACTTGGAATTTATTGGTAACTGCAGTCACAAGGGGAAAAATAGCCGAGCAAGCATCTTTTGGTATCAGAGAGTAACGGGGTCGGAAGCCCGCATCAATTCGGCGGGCGTCTCGGTCAGAAGGACCTTGCTCAGAGCAAGGACCTCCCGTGCAACTGGAGGGGGAAGAAGCTGGAGGTTTTATTTTTAACCCTTAAACTCTCCAAGAAGGAGCAAACTTGCCCAGGAGGATCAAGCAGCATCAGCTTTACCCAGACCTGAGGCTTCAGCTTAACACAGCAACAGCAATTCAAATTCCTGCTCCTCAGCGAGGATTTGGAGACCTGGCCCAAGCCTACCCTAGGAGAGCGAGAGCAAGGCTCTTGGAAGCAGCTCGACAGCACTTGGGGTGCTCTGCTCCCCAAGCTTCTCCCCTCTGGGTGATCGCTTCGGCGTGGTGGTGTTCCAGATCCAAAGACGCTCAAGAACCAAAATCCCCCCGTTAGTGCACAATCCCGCAAAGAAGATGATTCCCATCTCATTCCCACCCTTAAAATGAAAATAAAAATTAAATTAATCATAGAATCATTGAATGATTTGGGTTGGAAGGGGCCTTTAAAGGTCATCCAGTCCCTGCCATGAGCAGGGCCATCTCAACCAGATCAGGTTGCCCAGAGCCTCGTCCAACCTGAACTTGAATGTTTCCAGGGATGATCTATAATCTGCAATATAATCTGTACTATGTTGATTTGATTCTTCAACACCCCGAATCTGAGCAGGACAATTTGGTTTATTATGCACGTGTTATTTTGCAGGAATATTTTACTTAAAAAATGAGTTGTTTAAGCCACCGGGAAAACGTACTTCCTTGGTGCCAAGCCTTAGAAAGCCCAGGCCGATGAACGCAGGCACAGCGCGGACACAGAATTGCTGAGCGTCAGCAATAACCGTAGGTAGGTAATAGTTAGCAGAATATCAAAGTGTTTGGGAGCTGGGGCTTGTTTCTGCACTAGTAATTTCAGTGCCAATGAACGTTTTTACGAAAATACATCATTAACCTGAAAGGTGTAATACGTCTTCGCTAACCGGCCTGACAGATGCAGGCAGCTTGAAAAAAAAAATCAGGGCAGGCTACCAAAGGAGCAGAGCTTCTCGCTACGGCAGCTGGAGCTGGCAGAGATGCTTTGAGGAGGATGGAGTTAGCAAAAATAAATCCAGCCTTTCCCACCGAGCAGGAGTTACCTGCTTAGGGTGCAGGTGCCGAGCCGGGGAGTTGTTAAATAGGGATGCGACGTGCAACGAGGGTTGGCCGACACGTGGATCCTTAGCAAGCCCTCAAAGACCAGGCAAACAGCTTCTGCTTCTCCGCTGTTTGCTCCCCGGGAAAGTCAAACCACGAAATCGCTGTGCTGCCCGTGCACGCCCTCCCGCCTCATTCCCAGGGGAGACATGCTGATAGATGAACCCCAAAATTGGGCATGTTCCCCCCAAAATCCCAAGCCAACCGTGTTGTAGCTTGACTCCAAGTTGTCCTGCATCCAGCACACCACAGTAAAGGTCCCTGGGCAAATCTCTTCTGCGATGGAGACAGAATAATTTCAGTTCCCCTCCCTCGCAGGGAACTAGGCTGAACCACACCTTCTACGCGGGGGTAGAAGAGCAGTTGCTGTAGTTTGACGGGCACAGCATCATGGAATTGTGGTTTGGGTTGGGAGAGACCTTCAAAGCTCATCCAGTCCAACCCCCCTGCCATGGGCAGGGACATCTTCAACCAGATCAGGGTGCTCACAGCCCCGTCCAACCTGGCCTTGAATATTTCCAGGGATGGGGCATCTCCCACCGCTCTGGGCAACCTCTGCCAGCGTTTCACCGCCCTCATCATAAAAAATGTCTTATTTCTTATCACTCCTGGAAATCGTGAGCGCATCAGCCAGCGGGAGAGCCTCGCAGCCAGCATCTCCGCTCCGTTTCCCTGCCAATCCCTATCAAATGGAAGTTTTGTTTCTCTTTTTCCAAGCTGTAAGGTTTGAGATCCCGCTCTCCCCCCGCGGGAACGGACCCCCGGCTACCCGCAAAACCAACGCTTATCGACTTCTCCTGACAGCCTCATCGCGCGCCCCACACCGTAATATTCCTGCCGTCGACTGGCGCTGCGATAGTTACATCACGTCTAATCCTCGCCGCGTCAGCCTGCTAACCTTCCCTTGACATTGCAAAGAAAGTCAGATCCCTTCCCCATCAAAGCAGCGTGGCGTTAATGCAGGCAGCCGACGTCTCTTGCCTGCCGGAGAAGGATTTTCCTTTTTTTTTAATTTTATTTGAAAGGGATGAGCAAAGACTCAGGCCAACAGACAACTGATTCGCTTTGATAGAAAAGTTTATTATTTCCTAAGGTGGCTTTAGAGTTCAATCTCTGCCTGGTCAGCACTTTCCTCCTCGCTGAAATTACTGCAGACGCATGTCAGGACGGAGCAGAGGTCTGTCTTTGTTTTCTCCCACTGTCCTGAAATAGCTATTGCCTAGCAGGGGATGCAGTGCTGCTGGCTGTCACGTGCTGGATTTCTTTCCAGATCCTTACAAGCTGCAAGGTTTGGGGTATTTATGTAGTTACGGATCAAGGCCAGGAGCTGCCGGAGTATTAGGCTGGATCCTGAGCTCTGATTTTGCCTGACGTTCCCCTCTCTCCCCATAGGGATGAAAAACGGGACGTGAGCCGGCAATGTGTGCTCGCAGCCCAGAAAGCCAAGCGTCTCCTGGGCCGCATCCAGAGCAGCGTGGGCAGCGGGGCGAGGGAGGGGATTCTGCCCCTCTGCTCCCATGTCCTGAGACCCCCCTGCAGCCCTGCCTCCAGCTCGGGGGTCCCCAGCACCAGACAGACATGGAGCTGTTGGAGCGGGGCCAGAGGAGGCCACGGAAATGGTCCGAGGGCTGGAACCCCTCTGCTCTGGAGAAAGGCTGGGAGAGTTGGGGTTGTGCAGCCTGGAGAAGAGAAGGCTGCGGGGAGACCTTCTTGTGGCCTGTCAGTGCTTAAAGGGGGCTGGTAAGGAAGATGGGGACAGGCTTTTTACCAGGGCCTGGAGTGACAGGACAAGGGGGAATGGTTTTCAACTCAAAGAGGGGAGATTCAGACTGGATAGGAGGAAGAAATGTTTTACGCTGAGGGTGGTGAGACACTGGCCCAGGTTGCCCAGAGAGGTGGTAGATGCCCCATCCCTGGACACATTCAAGGCCAGGTTGGACAGGGCTGTGAGCAACCTGATCTGGTTGAAGATGTCCCTGCCCATGGCAGGGGGGTTGGATGAGATGACCTTCAAAGGTCCCTTCCAACCCAAACCCTTCTATGGTTCTATGGGTAGACTACAACGTACCGGCTGTATCCAGAGATCTCCACCAGTTCAAAAGGCAGCGGCACAACCTACATGTTGAAGTCTGAAGAGATGCAGGAGCGGTGGGTGAGTGCGGCTAGAGCTGACTGCTCTCACCTGACCTGCTTTATGCATCAAACAAGATCAAAAGCCGCATGCTTTCGAATTCACGGAATCAAACCACCGCTTTTAGAGGATTGATTTTTGATTTAAAAACATCGATTATACAGAAACTGCTTCCTAAACTTACAGCTTTGGCACCTCAGAGATGGCTCTGAAAAAAACAAAGTGACTTTTTCAGATCTGTCCTCTGAAGGTAATCAGTAAATCTCAAAATTTCAAACTTTTTGCATGCAACCATGTCCTCAGGCGCTTATTGACTGCTCACAGCGTCTCCGGATTCAAACCACACTCTTTTCTAGGAAGAAAACATTTCTAATTTACCTGAGTAGGTAGGATGGAAAGGAACCATGGGAAAAAAAGAAGCATAAAAGCAAAGTGCCAGAAATTTCAAGCTCATTTAAGAAACGAGGAAAAGCGGCGAAGAACCAAGCTCACAAGGAGGTGATGGGGACGCAGAGCTCACTCCAGATGGCTGTCGAGTGTTGAAGGCCACCACAAGGACACAAGGATGCTCAGGAGCCCCTAAGGCTGAGCAGAGGCTCAGATGTAATCTCAGACTAACTAATCACCCATAATCAAGGCCAAACACGGTCCCAACCCTACTGTCACCGCTCCACCTCCAGTGGTACCCCTTTTGGAGGATAAACACTGGCACAAACTAGACTTTCCTAGGGCAAGACCACTGCGAGCGGGAGGTTGACCACTCTCCTCCCTACCACCTACCATCTCCTTCTAGACCAGATGACGAGCTTCAGGGGAAAACACTAAGGAAGCCTTTCTACGAGTGTCAAGACCTATTCCACTCAACGTGATCCTCAGACATTTTGCGGTTATTAGATTGGAAGCCAGATTGGTTTTAAGTTTTTTAGAGTTAGATGCGAGCTACGCTGCCCCAAAGTTAACGGAGTATCTCATTGCTGCGTTCTCCGACAAGTTTGGGCTCTGCAGGGCATCGTGCCCTTCCACTGGAGTTGTCTTCAGTCTCCCAGACACCGGGACCCAACTACCCCAAATTCCTTCTTGCCTTTGAGAAAGCGCCAATTTTCATACCAAGAAGTGCCGAGCCTCACCGAGAAGCATCCCCCTCCGTGCGCACACAACCCTTCATCTTCAGAGGAAGCTTCAAGCAATTAGTGCCACGACAGAAGCTCATTAATGAGAGCGACGCAGCGAGTTCTGATCCTGCCTACACGTTTTTGGGACTGTTTGTATGAAGGAGAGGCGTTCCTTGAGCGGTAGGATGCCGTGGAGAAGACCGCTTCGTGTGCCAACCTCCACAAACCCCAGGTCTCCTACGTCTCCGGCAGTCTGCACACCCCTGCTGAAAAATGACTGCCCTAGAAGATATTTTTGGGTCTGAAGCCAGAATGATCAATGTCTTGGAAAGACGTGAAAGAGAAGATGAAACTCTTGCCCCCAGGCTCGTAAGTCTAACTCGGTACCTCCAGCTTTTGTTTCTGGTAATAAAGTGAACAAAAAAGACCTTCCAGGAAGAAATGGAGCTGCGGTTCTCCACCCACGGCCGCGCTGGAGGAGGAAAGCACACTGCAAGATAGGGACAGAGTACAGAAATGTATAAATAACTTCTCCGAGTTGCACAACAACCACCTACTCTGTTCAGAAATTTAAAAAAAAAAAAAAAGAGAGAAAAAAATCTCGTACTCGTTCTCTGGCAGCGCGGTTCAACTTGCAGCAGAAAAAGGACCGGGAAAATGAGCGTAAATAAGCGAACCGCGGCAAGCCCAGACTTTTTCTCCTTCATGCCCTCCGGCAAACGAGAGCAGCTCCAGGGAACGAAGGAAGCGAGGCAGAGCCGGGGAGCCCAAGTGACTCGCCTGGGAAAAGATGAGATGGCACCTGGCAAGCAAGCCTGGGAAAAAGGATTTTCAGTTTAATGGCACTGAATCGCTATGTTTCATAGAATCATCGAATGGTTTGGGTTGGAAGGGACCTTTCAAGCTCATCCAGTCCAACCAGGTTGCTCAGAGCCCCGTCCAACCTGGCCTTGAATGTCTCCAGGGATGGGGCATCTCCCACCTCTCTGGGCAACCCCTTCCAGTGTCTCACCACCCTCAGCATAAAAAATTTCCTTATATCTAGTCTGGACCGACCCTCTTTTAGTTTAAAAGTTTAAACCTTTAACCAAGCAGGATCTTTTCTAGCCTGCCACACCACGGAAGAGCTTTGAGGGTCCTTTTCCCTGCTGCGTGGTGGGCGCTCAAAGGCATCTCGGACACCTTTCGCTCCGTGCTGCATCATCCCAACCATCCCCTTTTGCCGTTTAAAGCCTGCTGACAGCCCTGCATGGAAAACCGTTGCGTATTTTAGTTGTTTGGAGGGAATTTGGCAGCTGAAAAATGAGCGGCAGGACGCTGCGGATCGCTCGCCCTTCGGCAGACCTCCAGCGAGCCTGGTTTGAGAGCTGCTGTTTTGGAGACCCTTGCTCGCAGAGCTGCTCCTGAAGAGGTACGCACGCACGTAGGGACACCACGGCACGGCAGAACCGACGCTGTCTGCTCTAACCTTCCCCTAAGTCATCCGGTGCCTTTTATTTGCTGGAGATATGAACACGAGATTTGCAACTCCGGAGTAATTTGCAATCTAAATTACAGACACTAAGTAATTCCTGGCCCCGGTTAAACTGGGGCAACACGTCTTTAGATACGCCATCGCTGCAGGCGGTTCACTTGAAATGCTTTCTGAGAAAGCTCCTGGGCCACTTGCTCCCAGCTAGGCAGGTTCTTCTTCAGCGCTTCTGGAAGCCAAACCATGGAGGAGTATTTTTGCATAGGGCTAAGCCTCCCAGCTCTGTCACCTTGACACCGGGAACTACAGCCCTTGCCAGCTCCTTTCTTTTCTGAAGAAATAGATATCTGGATAACCTGCAACGCCGCTTTTAAATATTAATATTACAATCACTATGGGAACTGCAGACACCTTGCCGAAGCCTTTCCTTCTTTGCAAAGGTCTGCTCAAGCAACAAAGGGCGAGTACAAAGGAAATTAGTCTTCCTTAATCATGGGTGAGCTGGGAGAAAAACGCAGAAGGAACAAACCGAGGCGCTGCCATTTGTTCCAAGATTTGCTTTCATGCGCTGAGGCTGCCTTGCCCACGCAGGGCAGGGGAACGCGAAGCTCCCTCTGATCGAGGGAGAGCATCATTCCAACGTGCCGCCTCCTCCCCACCATCAGCTGCCTCCACCGGGGACTCTCGGGAGCTGAGACCCAAGAGGGACGTCCGATGTTCTCCAGCGTTGGACCGAGCACCAGCTCAGGGCTCCCAAACCAGAAAGCGCAATACCCCGCTTCCACCGGGAATCAAAATCCCGGAGATTCGGGATGAGATTCACCACCGGAGACCTCAGGCTTGACAGCAAGGATGAGTCCCTAGGAGGGCAGGAGGCTGCGTGGCAAGTATTTCTCCTCGCAGACACTCCCATAGAGGTTTCCCAGCTCTTTTTGCCCTGGAGTGTAGATAAAGCAGCATAAACCAACATTATGTCGTAACCCACTGCCTGATCCAACCCCACCGCTCGCTCCGACAAGACCTCTTGGATGAAGCCAAGCAGCCTCCTGAACTTCAGCCTCTCTCAGCTATGGCACTGTATATACAACATACGCGTCCCGGTAGGAAGACGAGAGTAGGTAGTTTCCATTTCTATCTTTTTCTCTGTTCCCATAGAAACTAAACTAAAATGGAGACGGTAAAAGAAAATTAAAGCTTCAGTAGAGGAATCTACTAGGAAACGGCACGTGAGCGGGTGTGGGGAATAGCTGAGGGATAAATAAGGAGAGAAACACCAAAAATAAGGCCATAGCAGGAAGACTAAATTCAAATACGAGGGCCGTTCCCACATTCAAGTCTTTCTTATTTGAGGATAAAACTGAATGAGTAAACCACGTCAAACCGAGATGTCAGAAAAAAAAAGCTTGAAGATGTCACAGATGAAACGAACCGTAATGAGATGGTGTCTGGTCATGAGTTTAGGGTCTCCGTGCCTTCGTGGTGGGATGGGTCAGCAGGGATCCCAGAGGAATCCCAAAGCGCTGTCACGTGCCACCTTCCCTATCCCGGGCGTCAGGAATCACTGGGAGGGAATTAAACAGGACAGAGACCACATCGTCGGGCAAGTCCACCAAGAAGCGCTCACATCTTGCATGTTTGTGCCATTGTGGTCCTTCAAAAAATAAATATATATATATATATGCTAGACCTAGGAAAGGGTAGCCAGGACTGGAATACCCAGTCTGGAATGTACAAGTCCCAAAGGAGCGTAAAACACAGCCAAAGACTATTTTAGATCGGCAGAGGCGTTGCTGAAAATCCAGTTTCACGTTCTGCCTAAAAAGTAACGCAGAGAAGAGGACTAGGAAATGATTATTCATTTTTTTTTTTTTTTTTTCAGGATGCCTTTTATTGGTTGCTCTGGAGTTATCAGGCAGGAGATTTAAAAGACAACTAAAGGAAATTACTTTTCATAGCACATAATTAAGCTGTGGAATGTATTCAGCAATGCAGCCAAACCCCATAAATAGGTTCAAAGGAGAACTGGAGGAGTTCAAGGAGGACAAGCCCACTGGTAGCTATTAAATAGGATATTCCAAGGTTAGGAAATCCCCAGAAGCAGCAAGATACGGGGGGAAGGATCACCCTGCTCTGCCCCGGATGATTTTTCCCCTTCCCAGGGAAACCTTTGCTGCAGAGAGTGGAGTCGAAGCCGTGCGAAGCTTTCCTACTCCTCCCATCGCCCAATGTCCCATTTTGCATCGATGACTTTGGCATCGTTACATCCCTTCTGGCCTAGAGGACGCAGGGATAAGACACCAGCTCACGCACAAAAACACCCCGCGGCTTCAAAGGACGGCTTCAGAAAGAGGATAGGATGGATCCGATTTCTTTCGCTCTTATCAGAGCAAGTTCGACCGCTTTCTGCCGAGTACCGATGCTCCCAATCCAAACTTCACAGCGTGCGCGTTAGCTATGCATTATCTCCTTTAAACTCCAAAAAAAGAAAAAAAGAAAGAAAGAGTCTAGAAAGCTGCCAGAAAGCAGATAACACAAACAGGCAGAGATGAATCAAGTATCTGCATGAAAGCAGCAAATTTGCCGGGCTGACCTCAAGCTTCTCAAAGTAGCTCCGGCATTTTAGCCGGAGGCTTATGTGATCTTGTATCTCTCCATACACCAACTAATAAATTTTGTAGCTTGTCGGCTTGTTTCAACCAAGTTGGAGAGGTCAAGGTCTTGAGGATATCAGCCTCGAAGAAGATTTGTTTTAAAGGAAAGAGGATGGCTGAGGACAGAAGGATACAAATTTGTCTCTTTGCTATGGACCGGCGAGCTCAGCCCGCGCGGCGTGGGAGAGGCAGCAGCACCGCGTTGAGCCAGGCCGAGTCCTTTGCTGCCCTTGCCCGTACAAAAAGGGTGGCAGAGAGAGCTGGAGGGTGCCGAGGGATGAGCTAGAGAGGGAAAAAGCAGGAGCCGTTCCCGGAGAAGAGGCTGGGACACGCAGGATACCTATCCGTGCTCCCAGGTATGCGGCCAGCATCCTAAGGTTGCATCCCAAAAGCAACCGTGCATTGCTGTGTAAGAAACTTTTCATTTCCCGAAGGCGTTTCCATTCATCATAGACCTCTGCCGAACACCCAAAAGGTCCCTCAACCCAGCAGACGAACTTTGTTATCAAATATCCACTTTTTTTTTTTTTTTTTAAATCTCTAAGACTACATGGGTTTCCAGCCAAACCATAGAATCGTTACGGTTGGAAAAGACCCTTACGATCATCGAGTCCAACTGTTAACCCAGCACTGCCAAGGCCACCACTAAACCATGTCCCTAAGCACCACATCTGCCCGGCTTTTAAATCCCCCCAGGGATGGGGACTCAGCCCCTGCCCTGGGCAGCCTGGGCCAGGCCCTGACAGCCCTTTGGGGGAAGAAGTTTTTCCCAATACCCAACCCAACCCTGCCCTGGCGCAGCTTGAGGCCGTTCCCTCTCATCCCATCGCTTGTTCCTGGGGAGCAGAGACCGACCCCCCCGGCTCCAGCCTCCTTTCAGGCCGTTGCAGAGAGCGATGAGGGCTCCCCTCAGCCTCCTCTTCTCCAGGCTGAGCCCCCCCAGCTCCCCCAGCCGCTCCTCGTAGGACTCGCATGACTTGTGCTCTAGCATCAACCAGACCCAAACCAGTCGATCCAAACCACGTCTTTCCAGCCAAACCCAACTGGCAAGACACCTTATGTCAACTTCTCCTACGCCTTAGTCACTTGGAGATGACCCAGTGCCGGGGTTTGCCGGGCAGTTTTGGGACAGGCAGAGTTGGTTTTCCAGGGTGGCTCTCGCCCAGCCTCCGAGGTGGGACCGAGGTGGGAGCTGGGTGAAGCTACATCTCCTCAAACCAACGTCGCAGATGGTTTCCACCTTGAAGATGGATCGGTTTGGATGGTGCCTTCATCTGTGCTGGCACTGTAAGAACACGCCATATGCATCTCTGCAAATCAGGTCTAGACATTAGTACAACTTTAGTGTCAGTGTTGTATTCACAAACGCAAATTTTCAGTGCTGAAGTTTCTAAAAATCAGATTGAAGATTACCCGAGCGCTGGGACTTGCCAGCACTGACTCTAATGCTTCTTAAAAAGAAAAAAATCTTATTTTGCTTTTCCAATCAAAATCTTCAGAGGAAAGATGATTAATGTGTTATTAATAGTAAAAATCTCTTTGCAATATTGGAAGTGTGAAATATTGAGTGGAATGCTTTGAACTTTCAGCCATTTGCCAAAAGCTTATGAACAAGCAACAACCTGTAGCAATTCAAGAAAAATCAGGAGCGATGTGAACTGAAGGCAGAAACTTACCCCCAGCCCCAAAATGTCTCCAAATAAGAATTCCTCAAATCTCAGGAGCCCCCATTTCAATTCCGAGATCATGAAAACAAGCACATCAGGGGCCGTATATCAAACACCACGAAGCCAAGCTCCCAGCCAGCAAAGTCTATAAAAATATTGGCAAGCATGTTGTTTTTTTTTTTTTTGTTTTTCCCCCCCAAATTCCCCGTGGCTGTGCGCCCAGCTGCGCCGCTGCCCTGGCAGAGAGACTCAGGCAGGCAGAGTCAACGCAGACGGGTCCTTCCTGCAGCTTAGCTAAGCTGGGTCTTTTTTTCTTGCCTATTTTTGCACGGCTGACTCCACTACGATGCTTTCTAGGTGCTACCAAAGCGCACGCGCTAAAGCTGGGATGTCCCTCGTTGGCAATGGTTTGATTGCGTGGCCAGAGCAGGGCAGCGAGGCTGGGGCAGGGGCTGGAGCACAAGGCTGGGGAGGAGCGGCT
This sequence comes from Platalea minor, assembly GCA_037975005.1. Lineage (NCBI taxonomy): Eukaryota > Metazoa > Chordata > Aves > Pelecaniformes > Threskiornithidae > Platalea > Platalea minor. The sequence continues at coordinate 19,481 of JBBPFK010000269.1, forward strand.
GGGGGAGCTGGGGGGGCTCAGCCTGGAGAAGAGGAGGCTGAGGGGAGCCCTCATCGCTCTCTGCAACGGCCTGAAAGGAGGCTGGAGCCGGGGGGGTCGGTCTCTGCTCCCCAGGAACAAGCGCTGGGACGAGAGGGAACGGCCTCAAGCTGCGCCAGGGCAGGGTTGGGTTGGGTATGGGGAAAAACTTCTTCCCCCAAAGGGCTGTCAGGGCCTGGCCCAGGCTGCCCGGGGCAGGGGCTGAGTCCCCATCCCTGGGGGGATTTAAAAGCCGGGGAGATGTGGTGCTTGGGGACATGGTTTAGTGGTGGCCTTGGGAGCGCTGGGTTAACGGTTGGACTCGATGATCTTAAGGGTCTTTTCCAACCTAAACCATTCTGTGATTCTGTGATCCTGAGGCGCAGTGATCCTGTCCTGTGTGTTTTCTTAGCCCTGCAAGATCCGCTACCCTAAAACTAAAAGTTGTTTTTTAAAAGAGAAAAAAAACCCCCAAAACCCAAACCTGCTTCAGGACAAATAGAAAGGGACAAGCGCCAAGATACCACAACGTGGATGGAGGAGTGAGAAGGAAGAAATGTTTTACACTGAGGGTGGTGAGGCACTGGCCCAGGTTGCCCGGAGAAGTGGGAGATGCCCCATCCCTGCAAACATTCAAGGCCAGGTTGGACGGGGCTGTGAGCAACCTGATCTGGTTGAAGATGTCCCTGCCCATGGCAGGGGGGTTGGGCTGGATGAGCTTTGAAGGTCCCTTCCCACCCAAACCCTTCTGTGGTTCATGATTCCATGACTGACACCCTGGAGCTCTAGGGACAGGAGGATCAGCATCCCTAAGGATGGAGTCTGATTAAATTTAAGGAAAAAAAAGCCGAGTTAGGGGCAGTGGCAGAGCTCTCGCCTGGCAGCCGGGCAGGCAGCAGCAGGGCAGCGAGGGAGAGGAGCAGGCAGGCGTTCCAGCACGGACGGTCGCAGCTGCTGAATCCCGACCCTCCGCACCACGTGCGCGAGTCACCCTGTCCTTGAACTACTATTTTTTTTAACTTGTTGATTAAGAAAAACTTCATTTCCACGCAGCTGTAATTTCAATTTGACCCGATCCTGAAGGAAGAAGACTTGATTTACCGCTTTAAAACTAAGCAAGGTAAAGCCTGGATGGAAAAAAGCCCAAGCGTGGATGGGGATAGCAAGCCCGAGTGACAGTCTTACACCGGTGAGAATGTGACAGACCTTAAATGAGTAGGAAATTTATGATCGCGAGCTACCGGCGTGCTGTAAAGTGTCACACGGCGATGGCAGTGCCACGGCAAGAGCGGGGTCCCCAAAGTCACCGGGGTCTGAAGGACAAAAATTCCACCAAAGCAGCAATTCCCACCTTCTCTTTGCTAATTCGAGCGGTATCAGAGCACAAGAGGTTAATACCGTTTTACAGATTTAACGTAGGGAAATTAAAGCAGTTTCCAGCATAGGATTGCAAGCCTGTAACTACACACCCTTAAATATTTAACTCGCAGCTGTGGTACCCCAGGTTGGCCCCCGGTGCCAAGTCTGTCCTTTCACAAGAGGTCCCGTGACAAACATCACCGGGAGGAAAAGGAGAATATTTGATAATGCCGGAGAACCAGGAATAATCCACAATAATTTTCTCTCTAGCACTAACTAGCATTGCCTGGGTGTCTGGAAAAGATTGTTTTCACGGATTCGCTAAACCGAACCGCAAGTTGTGGAAAGCAAGGCTGAAAGCACACCCTGTGCTTTTGAACTCTGAAATATTTAAGAAACTGGAGGTCTGCGAAAGACTGACTGAGGGGAACTACGAACACCAGATCTGACATAGAGAGAAAAATATGCATCCTCCCCGCGGGCTTGCCAGAGCAAGATTAAACCTTGGCACAGCTCAGCTGGGGTCAAGTGCCTGCCTTGCAAATACCGAGCAGGGTCTTCGGGGTGTTTTTGCTCAGGGCAAGGCAGAAAGACCTTGTCCTAAGTCAGGCGTGAGGCCTGGGCGGTCGCGGAGCGGGGCTGGAAGCAGCAGCTGCTCGCGAGCAGGTGATTCGCCCCGTTTTGAGGCCAAAAAGCGGCCACCTGTCATAGTCCTGACATCATTTGATTTCCCATCGCGGCTGGGCTCGGGACAACGGGTGGAACCGAGGAGGAGGAGGAGGAGGAGGAGGAGGAGGAGGAGGAGGGATGGTGACTTGGGATGACTCACGCCAAGCGGGGCCGCAGAAAGCCCGGGGATGAAAACAAGCGATCCTTGTTCCTGGGACGTCAACTCGATTTAACCGTTGCAGTTGCTGCATCCTGTAAAGGCAGAGTTCGACCCTAAAAATCCCTGCGATGACTGGAGCAATTAGAGCCTGTAAGACGAGATGACCTTTCGGAACAACGCAGAGAGATTAGCAGCAAGAGCCTGCTCCCACCTAAATATCAGATAACCTCTCGGTCCTACTCTGATAGGAAGAAAACATTAGGAAGCAGCACTCCCCCTCTTCCCGACAGCGATGCGGTGATATTTATAGGACGAGGAGATAACGCTGTAAAACATGAAGTGCTCATTGCTTCAAAGCACCAAGACGGTAGTCCTAGACGGTAAATCTCATTTAGGAAAAGAAATGCTAAGAAATCCCAGCAGAGCAGCAGGGAGAAGCTTGCTGCAAGCAGGTTGACCCAGCACAAAATCCCTCCGTCCTTTGCCGATGTGCAGCAGCAAATTTACAACCGTGCGACGGTCGGAGTTTCTGCTCCTCGCCACCCATCTGCCCAAGCCCCTTCCCTAACCCCGCGCCCTATTTCGCTACCAGAACAAGCAGTAGAAAAGAAAAAAAAGCCTCGATCGTTCCTCCAAACACAAGCACGGACAAAAAGCAGAGGCAAAACGGAGGGGAAACGCCTGCTACCCGCACTGAAACCTGGCCATATGTTCCGCTATTATAAATCACTCCGATAGCGTGCCTCGTGCCCGGGCGCAGGATCCAATCGCTCGGCACAGTTGGTGTGAAATCTGTCATTCAGGCTGCCAGGATGATTTAAAAGTGAGTTAGAAAAGCAGGTTGCCCCCCCTATCTCTCCCTTCCCCCAAAACCTGCTCCCCATCCAGGAGAAATATGGGTCCGCGCCTTCCCAGCGGAGCCCCGAGCATCCAGCCGTCATTCCCTACACGACCCCTTCCCCGCCCTCCGCCAGGATCATTCCTGCTCCCAAGGGGATGCAAATGCCTTGCATTTCAAGAGCGAAGTTTAAAATGCTCCTGGTGGTTGCGCACGCTTCGTGACCACTGGAAGGAGATACCCCGGGAGACCGGCTTCTCCTCCATGCCGTCGTTATGCCAGCTAAAATTAATGCAGCAGCAGAAGGGCACCCCAAACCCAAGAGCATCCATGCTATGCAAGGCAGAAAAGCCCAGACGGTGAGAAGAAAGCTCCCAGGTGTGGAGAGAAACACAGCAAAACCAACATGCTCATGTGAACCTCATCAGGTTCAACAAGGCCAAGGGCAAGGTCCTGCACCTGGGTTGGGGCAAGCCCCAGTATCAGCACAGGCTGGGGGGTGAAGGGATTGAGAGCAGCCCTGCGGAGAAGGACTTGGGGGCACTGGGGGATGAAAAGCTGGCCATGAGCCGGCAATGTGCGCTCGCAGCCCAGAAAGCCAAGCGTCTCCTGGGCCGCATCCAGAGCAGCGTGGGCAGCGGGGCGAGGGAGGGGATTCTGCCCCTCTGCTCCCATGTCCTGAGACCCCCCTGCAGCCCTGCCTCCAGCTCGGGGGTCCCCAGCACCAGACAGACATGGAGCTGTTGGAGCGGGGCCAGAGGAGGCCACGGAAATGGTCCGAGGGCTGGAACCCCTCTGCTCTGGAGAAAGGCTGGGAGAGTTGGGCTTGTGCAGCCTGGAGAAGAGAAGGCTGCGGGGAGACCTTCTTGTGGCCTGTCAGTGCTTAAAGGGGGCTGGTAAGGAAGATGGGGACAGACTTTTTAGCAGGGCCTGGACTGATAGGACAAGGGGTGATGGTTTTAAACTAAAAGAGGGTAAATTCAGACTAGATCTAAGGAAGAAATTCTTTATGATGAGGATAGTGAGACACTGGCCCAGGTTGCCCAGAGAGGTGGGAGATGCCCCATCCCTGGAGACGTTCAAGGCCAGGTTGGATGGGGCTGTGAGCACCCTGATCTGGTTGAGATGTCCCTGCCCATGGCAGGGGGGTTGGAGTAGGTGACCTTTAGAGGTCCCTTCCCACCCAAACCATTCAATGATTCAATGATTCTATGGTCCTATGCCGCTGGTAAATCAGCAGTTTGAGCACCCAGAGCCTGCATCCAGAGCATCGTGCTTTGAGAGCCACCGATGGGTCTGTCCCCCATGAACGCACGTTGCACGTTGAGCCAGTTGCCCCCAGGATGCTGCAGAAACCACCCCTCTAAATACCAACGGCGGAGCTCAAAGGGTTCATGCACGCACTAATGACAGCTTCTTCCCAAGTTTTAAGGCCTGTTCAAATACAGCGAGACCAGGACTAGACCAGTTTATCGTCAAAGAACAAGATGCCATGGGTGCACACGGGAGGGAAGAGGAAGGTATCAGGAAGAATCAATGAAACCAAGCGTTCCTGCTCAATCTGGAAATCCAATTTGTTATTTCTGATATGATACAAGCATACAAGAAAAGCAGTCCAACTTAGAACATGATTAACCTGTTGGGATGAAAGACGGTACTAAAGAGTGCTGGATTCCTACCTCCAGCGTGCACAGCTTCTCATGCCATATCGTAAAGCCCCTGCATGAGGAAATAACTGGGCATAGCACTGGGAAACCATTTTATTACTTATACAACAGGCTGAAAAGCAAGGGTACCCTTCTGCACCACGTTTTCCAAGCTTCTCCCCTTTTCTATCAGCCCTACGCGCAATTGCTGTGCTTTTAGATAATGTAAACTACCTCCAAAAAGTGCCATTTTCAAAGACTTTCCACGAGTGCTCTTGGGTGAGATGACAAAGTCAATTTTTATGAAGCGTACGCAGCGAAGCCTGTGAGCAAAATTGCGTTCTCCTTTCTCTCTCTTAGGGGGAAAAAAACAGCTGACCTTAAGGATAAACTGAACGATTGCAAGACAGGCCTAAATAACCTTGAAACTTTAAAAAATGGAATGCCAGAAATAAAAGTGTGCGTGGGGTTTGCCGCTCCTAAAACTTGGATATTTCACTTTGAGAAATAAGTCAGGGATGTCAATAAATAACATTTCACCGAAAAGGGCTACTTTTCTACCCCAATCACGTTAAATCAATGCGATGAAATGAAACGCTTTCATGTTTCGCCAGTCCTTGGAACAAACTTTGTAAAAGGAAACCTGCCCGAAGAGCAAAATCCCATCCCGAAGGGAATAACCCACCACCAGAGAGTGACTTGGCAGGTGCGAGAGCATTTGCTGTTTCCAGAGACTCCGCTGGCAGAAGCGGCGGATTCCTGAGGCTCCCACCCTTCGGCAGGCAAACGCGACAACTATAGGATAGTCCTCAAAACTTGGCCTGGATGGTCAGCGAGGATGAGGAAGGCTGCTCCTTGCGATAAATCTCAGATACTTATATTACAGGAGCTTCCCAGAGGTCCCTATATCCAAGAGAAAAGGAAACCTCTGCGTCCCAACTGGAGCAAGGCCGTGCAAAAAAGAAGGATGAAATTTAAGACAAGAATGTAGCAAATTTTCTGCAACTAGGGAAAATCGTGTGCATCATCCAAAAAATAACCCCAAAATAAATCCCCCGAAAGAGCAGGAACGCCCCCTCCTCCCCTCCTCAAGGTCTCAGTCCTTATTCTAGGTGGGAGATGGAAAGCTTGCAGCACAGGAGTTACAACCCAAGGTCATGTTTCCCTGTTTTTATAATATTTTAGGCTGGAGTAGACCTCTGGAGGCCACCTAGAATCATAGAATCATAGAATCATAGAATCGTTAAGGTTGGAAAAGACCCTTAAGATCATCGAGTCCAACCGTTAACCCAGCACTGCCAAGCCCACCACTAAACCATGGCCCTCAGCACCACATCTACCCGGCTTTTAAATACCTCCAGGGATGGGGACTCAGCCCCTGCCCTGGGCAGCCTGGGCCAGGGCCTGACAGCCCTTTGGGGGAAGAAGTTTTTCCCAATACCCAACCCAAACCTGCCCTGGCGCAGCTTGAGGCCGTTCCCTCTCGTCCCATCGCTTGTTCCTGGGGAGAAGAGACCGACCCCCCCGGCTCCAGCCTCCTTTCAGGCCGTTGCAGAGAGCGATGAGGGCTCCCCTCAGCCTCCTCTTCTCCAGACTAAACAACCCCAGCTCCCTCAGCCGCTCCTCATGAGACTTGTGCTCTACACCCTTCACCAACTTCGTTGCCCTTCTTTGGACGCACCTCGGCCACCTTCCCTTCCTCCCCCAAGTACAGGGAACTTTAAAGTTATCCTACTCAGGGCCTTTTTCAGTCAAATTTGGAAATCTTCAAGGATGGACATCTCACAGCCTTTCTAGGTGACCAATCTCAGGTAAAGACCTTGCAAATGGCCAAACTGAGAGCCCTCCACGGTGCAGCTGTGCATCGCCTCTTGCCCTTCTCCGGTACGCCATCCATGGAAGACCCTGGTTCTCTTTTCACTGTCACCCCATTAGGTAGGTGAAGATGACCGTTGGATCCACTCTCAGCCTCCTCTCCAGGCTGATGAAGCCCAGCTCTCGTTAAATGCTCACATTAACGCGATGCCCTCTAAGAAGACGCAGCAGACCCATCTGGTCCTCAGCGAGGAAGAGGCTCTCCCCCACACCAATTATTCAACGATTGGGACGACGTTCCTGGAATGATCAGGCTGGAGCACCATCTGTTCAGCTACGTTGGACTGTCTGGTGCAGGGGTAAAGCTTCGCTTGTGTGTGACAGCGCTTTACAGAGCCTGGTCTGATGTTCCCCGCGGAAGCCGGGAGATCTCAAAGATCTCGTTGCTTTTCCGTTCCAAGTGCCGCAGGTACCTTTCCGTGCTATATTTGTTAAGAACCAGCAGTACCGCATAGACCTCTGCTATCCAAAGACGTCCATATGTAGTTATGTTGTCCCAGCCCACTCCAGCAGAGAGAAAAGGAAGAAAAAAACAGCAGCGACATCGCTTCACGGAGCCTTGGAAAGCACACAGATTGCACAACACGTGGTGCGGCACAGGAAGCCTGACCAAACACGCAAACAGCTCCGGCGTGCTTCACGCTCTTGGTTTCATGCCTTCTTTCCCATTTCACCGAGCACTTTGTAGGCAAGGATCCCATTTTGAGGATTAGAGCTGTCCTCTGCTGTTTCCAGCCCAGACAAATTTGGCTTTTTTTTTTTTCCCCTCCTCACTTCGCCAGTGCTTAAGGTGGTATTTGGCTGGCCTACTGGAGAAGAGTTGACTTGCCATGGGCACAGCCGCCAAGGACGGCGTGAGGTTGGATGAGCCCACCTTAGTTATCACAGGGAATTATAGAATGGTTTGGGTTGGAAGGGACCTTTGAAGGTCACCTTGCCCAACCCCCCTGCCATGGGCAGGGACATCTTCAACCAGATCAGGTTGCTCACAGCCCCGTCCAACCTGGCCTTGAATGTTTCCAGGGATGGGGCATCTCCCACCTCTCTGGGCAACCTGGGCCGGTGTCTCACCACCCTCAGCGTAAAACATTTCTTCCTTAGATCTAGTCTGAATCTCCCCTTTTTCAGTTTAAAGCCATTGCCCCTTGTCTTATCACTACAGGCCCTGCTAAAAAGTCCCTCTCCAGCTTTCTTGTAGGCTTCCTTCAAGTATTGAAAGGCCACAAGAAGGTCTCCCCGCAGCCTTCTCTTCTCCAGGCTGCACAAGCCCAACTCTCCCAGCCTTTCTCCAGAGCAGAGGGGTTCCAGCCCTCGGACCATTTCCGTGGCCTCCCCTGGCCCCGCTCCAACAGCTCCATGTCTGTCTGGTGCTGGGGACCCCCGAGCTGGAGGCAGGGCTGCAGGGGGGTCTCAGGACATGGGAGCAGAGGGGCAGAATCCCCTCCCTCGCCCCGCTGCCCACGCTGCTCTGGATGCGGCCCAGGAGACGCTTGGCTTTCTGGGCTGTGAGCGCACACTGCCTGCTCATGGCCAGCTTTTCGTCTACCAGTACCCCCAAGTCCTCCTCCGCAGGGCTGCTCTCAATCCACTCATTGCCCAGCCTGTATCCGTGAAGGAGAGGACCAGCTCCTAGAGCGGCAAGCAAGAGGACTCTTCCATGTATCCCTCTGTCCTGTCTCCATAGAGTTGGGAGTACCTTCTTCTCGTCAAACATCATCTCCAGACGCGCAGAGGAAATAACGAAACCTTCTCCTCTAAGAGTCGCTCTTGCAGCTTCTGGAGCAAGGCAGGAGGAGAGGTTAATGTGCTTCAGTTCTGACTACCTTAACGCTCATGCATTCATGAAGTCTCCAGACCCAAGAAGGTGGCTTCAGCCTCCTCGGGTGAGCGCAGAAGTAGGTGTTTCGTAAGAGCTGTGCCCTCAATCCCAGCTGTTTATGCCATTTACGGCGATTTTGTGTTCATCCTATCCAAAAGCGTTGCCCGAATCGACAGGGCACATAAAACATTTAGTGTTTGACAGCCCTAAGGATCAAAATTCTTCAGAGGGCTCGCTGCATTATTTCCAATTGGGGAAAAGTGCAGAAACCTGCCATTAAATCCTGTTCTCCGGGGTCTGAAGGTGGGCTGTGCATTACCATAACTACATGCCTATTTGTCAACAGCCACATACTGGTTTCAAAATGATATATTGCTAGCGGCTTGCTTTTGTTCCTCCTCCTCCCCCAAATTCTAGAAGAGCTACAGCCCTGCACAGAAATAAAAGAGTGCCGTTTGCTAATTTGGGACTAAAACAAAAGGCAAAAAAACACAGAGGCCTCAAACCTCCCAGCTTTTCCATTCAGCTTGAGCTATTCAAGGCTTTTAGTACGCTGCCAGCTCTGCCTGCTGCTGGGCACCCTCCGAGAAAAGCGCTCCCCGTATGCGACCGAGCGAAACCTGCGCCTACATCATCGCAGCCCCGAAAATTAGCGCTGCGGCTACCCGTGCGTGGAGCGGCAGCCTATCCTCCCTCGCTATCGCGTCTCCCGTGGTAGCTCACGCTCCTGCTGGGGCTGTCCTGGCTGCACAAGAACTGCTCTTGGTTTTCTTTTTATAAGATGGATGACATCCCTGTTTTCTTCCCAGAGGGGATCAGCAGCACTTGGTGAATTGCGTTGACCCTAAATGTGAAAAAAAATCCACGACGAAGTCTTGACGCCGTGCTATAGCGTTAAAGGAAAATGCTTCGGAAATATAAAACCTGGGGTTTTGATCCTACTGTAACGCTCAAGGGCTAAAAATCTATGTGGCGCTGCCTCTGCAACGATAATCGTCATCTTTGGTGGGTCCCGATTTGTTACAGCGAGGTCGCAGATAAGAAGGGCTCCGTGGCAGGGCATGTTATCACGTAAGCTATTAATGCTAACAACGTTTAATTACCTTAATCCACTTAATAACACATTTTACTAAAATTAGCCAGATAAATTGCTCCGATAGTCCTGTTTGAGCTGAATTACGCTCGGATTCTTGGTATTTAACCCACTTCTCTGGGTATCTGAATACAGAGCATAGCTGTTCGGGGTGGGAACGCGGAGGAATGCTTCTTCTGCAGCATCTGTAGATCGACGAGGCACTCTTCTAATCTCCTGAAAACTGTTCCAAACATTCCCTGGTCACTAAGAACTGGTTTTGTTCTTTGGAAAGACAAAACCGAGAAGAGCAAGCCCATGCCAAGTTTCATTTGCTGGGGACAAGGAGCTAAACAAGCGTTGATGAAGTGCCACACAACAACAGTTCCTGCTTTTGTTTATACAGCACATACTGGCCAGTCCGCAGTAATAGATGGAGTGTCTGCGCTCGGTTTCCAACGGGAACAGATTGGTCTGGAAAACACTCCAGCCCTGGGTTTTCATTCGCCAGCGAAGAATCTTGAAGCACATGGCGTGGAGGTTAGCCAGCTCCCCCAGACAGACGACTTGGGCAGCTGCCAGAGCATCTCTCAACACCCCATCGCTGGTATTCTGGTTTTTCCCAGGTCATTCCCCAAACGCGACTCTGCACCTCGTTGGGGTCACTTGGCCGTTTTACCTAGGTTGCATCCAAAGAGACGCACACGGAGGTCTGCGGCAAGATAAAGAACATCAATCCGCTTTTCCTTTGCTGTTGCGCAGATGGGGAGCGACAAAAAAACAAGCCAGAAAACAGAACTGAAATGTTTGCAGCTTCATGGAATTTCTGTATCTTATCAGGCTAAGCCTAGGTCCTAGCAGCAAGGACTCATGCAGGAGATCCTGGTTTTATCACCTGGAAGCTGGACCAAAGAGGGCATTAAGCTCTTAAACAGATCTCACATCGTTGTGAGTCTGGTTTCTTGGCCATAAGGCAGAGAATTGAGGATGTTAAGTGAGGAAGCGTAGAATCATAGAACCATCGCATGGTTTGGGTTGGAAGGGACCTTTGAAGCTCATCCAGTCCAACCCCTCTGCCATGGGCAGGGACATCTTCAACCAGAGCAGGTTGCTCCCAGCCCCGTCCAACCTGGCCTTGGATGTTTGCAGGGATGGGGCATCTCCCACCTCTCTGGGCAACCTGGGCCAGTGTCTCACCACCCTCAGCATCAAAAATTTCTTCCTTAGGTCTCGTCTGAATCTCCCCTCTTTTAGTTTAAAACCATCACCCCTTGTCCTGTCGCTACAGGCCCTGCTAAAAAGCCTGTCCCCATCTTCCTTACCAGCCCCCTTTAAGCACTGACAGGCCACAAGAAGGTCTCCCCGCAGCCTTCTCTTCTCCAGGCTGCACAAGCCCAACTCTCCCAGCCTTTCTCCAGAGCAGAGGGGTTCCAGCCCTCGGACCATTTCCGTGGCCAAATAACCCCATCCCTGCATCTATCCTGAAAAAAAGACGGAATCGGCTGGCAGAGTTGTTATGGACATGTAGTGACACTTAGCCATACAGAAGCTATCAGGACTAGCATCGTATCATCAAGCCTCATGAGCTGTATAGAAAGAGCTCCCAAATCCCCAAATTATACATTTTTCTTGGAGAATTCCAATGTGGGGAGGAAAAACAGGTGACATGAAGACATGCAAGGAAAGCGTTAATGGTAGCTGAAGGTGTTTTACTTTAATTGTATTGCAAAAATAACTATATCTAACCACTCTGATTGCCATACAACAAAAACACAGAAGATGGAGAATAGTTTATTCAAATGCTGAAAAAAAAAATAATCTGTTGCATAGGAATGCAAACTGATACAAACCAAGTCTTTCCCACTTCTATGAAGAGCCATTTCTCCCTGGCAGAATGAGAATGGAAAAATACTTTCATATTTCTCAAGGAAACATTTTTCATGATAACAGCCAAGCATTGCAACAGGGGCCCCGCGAGGCTGCGGAATCGGTCGGGAGGTTTTCAAACCCCAACTGCACAAAGCCCCGCGCAGCCCAAATGAATTCAACACCGACCCTGCTTTGAGCAGAGGTTCAGACTGTCCAACCTGAAAAACTTTGAGTCCACAACACACAGATCGTCTTTGTAAGGGGAAAGGAGCCATCGCTCAGCATTAACAGGAGAGCACAGCAGCAGCTGCAGGTGAAGACGATTGTAGAACACAATCACAGAACCGTTTAGGTTGGAAAAGACCCTTAAGATCATCGAGTCCAACTGTAACCCAGCACTGCCAAGCCCACCACTAAACCATGTCCTCGAGCACCACATCTCCCCAGCTTTTAAATCCCCCCAGGGATGGGGACTCAGCCCCTGCCCCGGGCAGCCTGGGCCAGGGCCTGACAGCCCTTTGGGGGAAGAAGTTTTTCCCCATACCCAACCCAACCCTGCCCTGGCGCAGCTTGAGGCCGTTCCCTCTCGTCCCATCGCTCGTTCCTGGGGAGCAGAGACCGACCCCCCCGGCTCCAGCCTCCTTTCAGGCCGTTGCAGAGAGCGATGAGGGCTCCCCTCAGCCTCCTCTTCTCCAGGCTGAGCCCCCCCAGCTCCCCCAGCCGCTCCTCCCCAGCCTTGTGCTCCAGCCCCTGCCCCAGCCTCGCTGCCCTGCTCTGGCCACGCTCCAGCCCCTCCATGGCCGCCTTGGGGTGCGGGGCCCAGCGCTGAGCACAGCATTCGAGGGGCGGCCTCACCAGTGCCCAGCACAGGGGGACCATCCCTGCCCTGCTCCTGCTGGCCACACTGTTCCTGACGCAAGCCAGGGTGCCGTTGGCCCTCTTGGCCACCTGGGCACACTGCTGGCTCACGTTCAGCCAGCTGTCAACCAACACCCCCGGGCCCTTTTCTGCTGGGCAGCTCCCAGCCGCTCCTCCCCAAGCCTGTAGCATTCATGATGTTCAAGAAGGAAGGGTTGAGGGAAAGGATCTGTAGAATCATAGAAGGCTTTGGGTCAGAAGGGACCTTCAAAGTTCATCTAGCTCAACCCCCCCTGCCATGGGCAGGGACATCTTTCACTAGATCAGGTTGCTCAAA
>JBBPFK010000270.1:0-31107 GCA_037975005.1 Platalea minor
GACCCAGGCGTCTGGGTGTCCCCCACCCAAAGGGGACCCGGGCGTCCAGGTGGCCCCAAGCCCACCCAGAGGGGACCCAGGTGTCCGGGTGCCCCTCACCCAAAGAGGACCCAGGTGTCTGGGTGTCCCCAAACCCACCCAAAGGGGACCCAGGCGTCCGGGTGCCCCCCACCCAAAGGGGATCCAGGCACCCAGGTGCCCCCCACCCAAAGGGGACCCAGGCGTCCGGGTGTCCCCCACCCAGAGGGGACCCAGGTGTCTGGATGCCCCCCCCCCCACCTAAAAGGGGACCCAGGCACCCAGGTGCCCCCCACCCAAAGGGGGCCCAGGTGTCTGGGTGCCCCCCACCCAGAGGGGACCCAGGTGTCTGGGTGCCCCCCACCCACCCAAAGGGGACCCAGGTGTCTGGGTGTCCCCAAACCCCCAGGAGGGGACCCAGGTGTCCAGGTGCCCCCCATCCAAAGGGGACCCAGGCGTCTGGGTGCCCCCCACCCACCCAAAGGGGATCCAGGCACCCAGGTGCCCCCCACCCAAAGGGGACCCAGGCGTCCGGGTGCCCCCCACCCAAAGGGGACCCAGGTGTCTGGGTGTCCCCCACCCAAGGGGACCCAGGCACCGGGTGGCCCCCACCCACCCAAAGGGGACCCAGGCACCCAGGTGCCCCCCACCCAAAGGGGACCCAGGCGTCCGGGTGCCCCCCACCCAAAGGGGACCCAGGTGTCTGGATGCCCCCCCCCACCTAAAAGGGGACCCAGGCACCCAGGTGCCCCCCACCCAAAGGGGGCCCAGGTGTCTGGGTGCCCCCCACCCAGAGGGGACCCAGGTGTCTGGGTGTCCCCCACCCAAAGGGGACCCAGGCACCGGGTGGGCCCCCACCCACCCAAAGGGGACCCAGGCACCCAGGTGCCCCCACCCAAAGGGGACCCAGGCGTCCGGGTGCCCCCCACCCAAAGGGGACCCAGGTGTCTGGATGCCCCCCACCCACCCAAAGGGGACCCAGGCGTCCGGGGTGCCCCCCACCCAAAGGGGACACTGGTGTCTGGGTGCCCCCAAACCCACCCAGAGGGGACCCAGGCGTCTGGGTGCCCCTCAACCAAAGGGGGCCCAGGTGTCTGGATGCCCCCCACCCACCCAAAGGGGATCCAGGCACCCAGGTGCCCCCCCACCCAAAGGGGACCCCAGGCGTCTGGGTGTCCCCAAACCCCCAGGAGGGGACCCAGGTCTCCGGGTGTCCGTCTCCCAAAGGGGACCCAGGTGTCTGGGTGGCCCCAAACCCATCCAGAGGGGACCCAGGCGTCTGGGTGCCCCCCACCCAAAGGGGACCCAGGTGTCTGGATGTCCCCAAACCCACACAGAGGGGACCCAGGTGTCCGGATGCCCCCCACCCAAAAGGGGACCCAGGCGTCCGGGTGCCCCCCACCCACCCGGAGGGGACCCAGGCGTCCGGGTGCCCCCCACCCCACCCGGAGGGGACCCAGGCGTCCGGGCGGCCCCGGCCAAGCGGGTCAATCCCGGTGACTCAGAGGCTGAGTGCGGGTGGGGCCCGGCCCCGGCCCCTCCCCGCCGGCCCCTCCCCGGGCGCTGGCACCCCGGGGTGCCCACACCCACCTGCACCCTATTTAAGGTCCTTCCCCGCTGTCCCGCTGTCCCCGCTGTCCCCGCTGTCCCCGGCCATGGCCGGTCCCCGGCTGCCCTCCGCCCTCGGGCTCCTGCTGCTCTGCCTGTGCCTCCCAGGTGGGACTGGGATATACTGGGAGGGACTGGGATGGAGACTGGGAGGGAGGACTGGGTTCCCCTTTCACCTAGGGGACTGGGATGAGGACTGGGATATACTGGGAGGGGACTGGGATATACTGGGAGGGACTGGGAGGGAGACTGGGTTCCCCTTACCACCTAGGGGACTGGGATGGGGACTGGGATATACTGGGAGGGGACTGGGATATACTGGGAGGGACTGGGATGGAGACTGGGATGGAGACTGGGTTCCCCTTTCCACCTAGGGGACTGGGATGAGGACTGGGATATACTGGGAGGGGACTGGGATATACTGGGAGGGACCAGGATGGAGACTGGGTTCCCTTCCACCCAGGGGACTGGGATGGGACTGGGATATACTGGGAGGGGACTGGGATATACTGGGAGGGACCAGGATGGAGACTGGGTTCCCCTTCCCACCCAGGGGACTGGGATGGACTGGGAGGGACTAGAGGGGACTGGAAGGGGCTGGGGAGACTGGGATGGAGACTGGGAGACAGGGATGAACTGGGATGGAGAACTGGGGGGATGGGGATGGAGTGTGATGGGATTGCAAGGACTGTGGGGGAACTGGAATTGACTGGGGGGACTGGGATGGAGACTGGAGGGACTGGGAGGGAGACTGTGGGGACTGTGGGGAGACTGGAATGGACTGGGAGTGACTGGGAAGGACTGGGATGGATTGGGAGGGACTGGGATGGGAACTGGGAGGGACTGGGAAGGACTGGAGTGGAGACTGAATGGACTGGGATGGCAACTGGGAGGGCCAGGGATGGATGGACGGAGATGGGGGGTTACTGGGATGGACTGGGATACACTGGGAGCCAGGGGGGACCCAGGCGTCCGGGCGCTGCTGACACCCCCCCTTCGGCCCAGACGCCTCCGGCCGCTGCGACTCGGGATCCCGCCTGGCCCCGCTGACAGCCGGAGTGGATCCCTGCAAGGATCCCGCCGGATTCCTCAGCCCCCAGCTGGGCGGGGATGCGGATGGATCCTACGGAGGCGGATCAGGATCCTACGGGGGTGGATCGGGATCCTACGGGGGTGGATCAGGATCCTACAGCAGCTCGGGAGGCAGAGGCTCTTCAGGATCCTACGTGTCTCCGGGATCTTCCGGGGGCAAGCCGGGGTCCTATGGCAGCAGACCAGGATCCCATGGGGATGGCTCAGGATCCTTTGTGTCACCGGGATCTGGTGGGCCGCCGGGATCCTACGGACTCGGGTCCCTATGGGGGCGGATCCGGATCGGGGAGACCCAGCTCGCATGGGGGAAGCGGGGTCCTATGGGGGAGGCGGATCCTATGGAGGATCCAGTTCAGGATCCTATGGAAGTGGATCTGGATCGGGCAGACCTGGATCCCATGGAGGCAGCGGATCTGGATCGGGCAGACCTGGATCCCAAGGGGGAAGTGGATCCGGATCAGGCAGACTGGATCCCAAGGGGGAAGTGGATCTGGATCAGGCAGACCTGGATCCCAAGGGGGAAGTGGATCTGGATCGGGCAGACCAGGCTCATCTCAAGGAGGATCCAGTTTGGGATCCTCCGGGGCCGGATCAGGATCAGGGAGACCCGGATCCCAAGGAGGAAAGCGGATCTGGATCCTACGGAGGCGGGTCAGGATCCTACGGGGGATCTTGGATCCTATGGAGGATCCAGTTCCTATGGAGGGGGGGTCAGGATCCTATGGGGGATCGTATGGAGGATCCGGTTCAGGATCGGGCAGACCCGGTTCCCAGGGGGGCAGCGGATCCGGATCAGGCAGACCAGGATCCCACGGTGGAAGTGGATCTGGATCGGGCAGACCCGGATCCCATGGAAGCAGCGGATCCACGGGGAAGTGGGTCTGGATCAGGCAGACCTGGCTCCCAGGGGGGCGGTGGATCCCAAGCCGGCAGTGGATCAGGATCCTATGGGGGACTGGGCTCCTATGGGGACAGCTCAGGATCCTACGGGCTCCCTGAATCCTACGGGGATTATTCGGGATCCTATGGGGGCTCGTCAGGATCTTACGGAGAATCAGGATCCTATGGGGGTGGATCAGGATCTTATGGAGGACCGGGATCCTATGGGGGCGGATCGGGATCTTACGGGGATCAGGATCCTATGGGGGCGGATCGGGATCTTATGGAGGACCGGGATCCTATGGGGGCGGATCGGGATCCTATGGGGCGGATCGGGATCTTATGGAGGATTGGGATCCTACGGGGGTATCCAGCGCCCTGGGTACAAGAACCCTGGGATCCCCTTCATACCTGGGCTGCGGGATCCCGCCCGGATCGGGGGCCACATCCCTGTGCACCGCGGCCCCCCCCTTCACGGCTCCGGCTCTGGATCCAGTGTGGATCCGGCATGGGATCCGGCTTGGGATCCGGCATGGATCCGGCATGGGATCCGGCTCGGGATCCGGCTACAGCTACAGCTCCGGGACTGGGACCTACAGCTCCGGAACTGGGACCTACAGCTCCGGGACGGGATCCAGCAGCGGATCCAGGGTGGGATCCGGCCAATCCCAGTCCAGCTGTGGGGATTGCGACAAATAGGGGTGTCCGGACGCCTGGGTCCCCCCCGGGTCCCAATAAAATCGTTGGATCGCGGCACCGGCCCTCGTCCCTGGCCCCGCACGTGGCCCCACGCCCACGCGTGTCCCCAAACGTGGCCCAGCTTGGCCCCACACGTGTCCCCACGCCCACGCGTGGCCCAGCCTGTCCCCACGCGTCGGCACTGGCTGAACTGGTGGGCCGGTCTGCGCCCACGCTTGGGGACAGGGAAATCAGGGACAGGGTGGGGACACCCGCAAGGACGGGGATGGGGACACTGGGACGTGGGGGACATCCATGGGATGGGGACATCAGGGACGGGATGGGGACACTGGGGACGTGGGGGACATCCGTGGGGATGGGGACATCAGGGACGGGATGGGGACACTGGGACGTGGGGGACATCCGTGGGATGGGGACATCAGGGACGGGATGGGGACACTGGGGACGTGGGGGACATCCGTGGGATGGGGACATCAGGGACGGGATGGGGACACTGGGACGTGGGCGACATCCATGGGATGGGGACATCAGGGACGGGATGGGGACACCCACGGGGACACTGGGGACACTGGGGACACGAGGACGAGCCGAGGGCACCCGTGGGGCCGGTGGCGCTTGGGGACACGGCGGGATGGGACGGGGACATCGGGGCTGGGCCAGGGCCACCCATGGGGACGCTGGGACATCGGGGCACCCAGGGTGGTGCTGGGTGACACTGGGGAGGTGGCCCTCAAACTGGGGCAGGAGGGATGGGGAGGGGTGACATCAACCAGTATGAGCCTCAAAGAGACCAGTATGGCCCCATAAAGACCAGTATGAGCCCATAAGGACCATTATGAGCCCTAAGGAGACCAGTATGACCCCCAAGGGACCAGTATGAGGCTGAAAGGGAGGAGTATGAGCCCCGTAGAGACCCAGTATGGCACCAGATGGACCAGTAGAGCCCAAAAGGACCAGTATGAGCCCTAAGGAGACCAGTATGACCCCAAAGGAACCAGTACAAGCCCTATAGAGATCAGTATGGCCCCATAAGAGCCAGTACAAGCCCATAAGGGCCAGTATGAGCCCTAAAGAGACCAGTATAGTCCCACAGGGACCAGTATAATCCCAAAAAAGACCAGTATGGCCCCACAGGGACCAGTATAATCCCAAAAGGGACCACTGTGGCCCCACAAGGACCAGTACAAGCCCATAAAGACCAGCATGAGCCCTAAAGAGACCAGTATGGTCCCAAAGGGACTGGTACAAGCCCTGTAGAGACCAGTGTGGCCTCATATAGACCAGTATGAGCCCCAAAGAGACCAGTATGGCCCCAAAGGAACCAGTATGAGCCCCATATGGACCAGTATGGCCCCAAAGGAACCAGTATGAGCCCCATATGGACCAGTATGAGCCCCAAAGGAACCAGTATGAGCCCCAAAGGAACCAGTATGGCCCTGTATGGACCAGTATGAGCCCCAAAGAGACCAGTATGACCCCAAAGGAACCAGTATGGCCCCATATGGACCAGTATGAGCCCCAAAGAGACCAGTATGAGCCCCAAAGAGACCAGTACGGCCCCACAGGGACCAGTACAGACCCCAGGAGGGGTCTCGGGGACGGTTCCAGCCCCCGGCCGCCTGGGTGCCATGTGGGGGTGGCAGCAGGGGGGGAGCCCCACGCCTGGGTCCCCACCCTACGTGGGTGGCCGCACCCAGGCTGGGTCAAAAATTCCCGGGTGGGAGGATCCCCACCCACTCGACCTTAAAACCAGTGTTCCCAGTGCTCCCAGTGCTCCCAGTTCTTCCTGACCAGCACCCATGGGTGCCCTCAGGACCCTCGGGGTCCTGCTCTGCCTGCTCGCCCTGCTGAACCCCCACCCGCTCGGTAGGTGCCCGGACCCCTGGGTCCCCTCCCTGATTTGGGGGGGGGGGGGTGGTTGGGACCCCTGGGTCCCTTCTTTGGGGGGGGGGATGGGGAATTGGGGGGTCCTGGATGCCTGGGTCCCTTCTTGGGGGGGGGGGGATGGGGAATTGGGGGGTCCTGGATGCCTGGGTCCCTTCTTGGGGGGGGGGGGGAATTGGGGGGTCCTGGATGCCTGGGTCCCTTCTTGGGGGGGGGGGGGATGGGGAATTGGGGGGTCCTGGATGCCTGGGTCCCTTCTTTGGGGGGGGGGGGGTTGGGGAATTGGGGGGTCCTGGATGCCTGGGTCCCTTCTTGGGGGGGGGGGGGGATGGGGAATTGGGGCGTCCTGGATGCCTGGGTCCCTTCTTGGGGGGGGGGGGATGGGGAATTGGGGCGTCCTGGATGCCTGGGTCCCTTCTTGGGGGGGGGGGGATGGGGAACTGGGGGGTCCTGGATGCCTGGGTCCCTTCTTGGGGGGGGGGGATGGGGAATTGGGGCGTCCTGGACGCTTGGGTCCCCATTGCTGACCTCCTTGTCTCCCCCAGGCGTCACCGCCCGCAGCCTGCCCGTCCCCGCCACCGTCCCCGCCACCACCACCGTCCCCGTCACCGTCCCCGCCACCGTCCCCGCCACCGTCCCCGCCACCGTCCCTGCCACCGTCTCCACCACCGTCCCCGCCACCGTCCCCGCCACCGTCCCCGTCACCGTCCCCGCCACCGTCCCCGGTGCTGTCCCCACTGTTGTCCCCGATAGCGTCCCCGCCACCGACCCCGCGGTGGCCGAGGAAGAGGAGGAGGAGGAGGAAGAGGAGGCCGAGGCCGAAGGCCGCGTGATGGCGGCTCTCAAGCGCCTGGCCTGGCTGCTGGAGAGCCCCCGCCTCCGCCGCCGCAACCCCCCCGGCCCCCAGCCCCTCCCGGAGCTCGGCCCCGAGCTGTTCCCCCCGCGGGAGGCTTGAAATGGGGGGGCCCGGACCCCTGGGTCCCTTTTTGGGGGGGTCCCGGATGCCTGGGTCCCTTTTTGGGGGGGTTTTGGGGGGGCCCAGACAGCTGGGTCCCTTTTTTTGGGGGGTCCCAGATGCCTGGGTCCCTTTTATGGGGGTTTTGGGGGGGCCCAGACACCTGGGTCCTGTTTTGGGGGGGTTTTGGGGGGGCGCAGATGCCTGGGTCCCTTTTGGGGGGTTTGGGGGGTCCCGGCGGCCTGGGGCCCTGTGACCCGCTGGGGGGAGGGGCGCAGCATCCGGGCCCCCCCGCCCCCCCCCCCCCCGGCTCAATAAACGATGCAGCCCCCCCGCGCTGGCCCCGACTGATGGCTGTGGGGGCTATGGGGTCCTATAGGGGCTGAGCTATAGGGTGAGGCTATAGGGGCCACACCTGTAGGGGCTGAGCTATAGGGTGAGGCTATAGGGGCCACACCTGTAGGGGCTGGGCTATAGGGACCTGGCTACAGGGGCTGGGCCATAGGGTGAGGCCATAGGGGCTGGGCTATACGGTAAGGATATAGGGACCTGGCTATAGGGGCCCGGTCTGTAGGCGCTGGGCCATAGGGTGAGGCTATAGGGGCTGGGCTATAAGGTAAGGATGTAGGGACCTGGCTATAGGGGCCAGGTCTGTAGGGGCTGGGCCATAGGGTGAGGCTATGGGGGCTGGTTTATAGGGACCTGGCTATAGGGGCTGGGCTATAGGGTGAGGCTATAGGGGCCCGGTCTGTAGGTGCTGGGCCATAGGGTGAGGCTATAGGGGCTGGGCTATAAGGTAAGGATATAGGGGCCCGGTCTGTAGGCGCTGGGCTATAGGGTGAGGCTATAGGGGCTGGGCTATAAGGTAAGGATATAGGGACCTGGCTATAGGGGCCCGGTCTGTAGGTGCTGGGCCATAGGGTGAGGCTATAGGGGCTGGGCTATAAGGTAAGGATGTAGGGACCTGGCTATAGGGGCCCGATCTGTAGGTGCTGGGCTATAGGGTGAGGCTATGGGGGCTGGTTTATAGGGACCTGGCTATAGGGGCTGGGCTATAGGGTGAGGCTATAGGGGCCACATCTGTAGGGGCTGGGTTACAGGGACCTGGCTATAGGGGCTGGGCTACAGGGTGAGGCCATAGGGGCCAGGTCTGTAGGGGCTGGGCCATAGGGTGAGGCTATAGGGGCTGGGCTATAGGGTGAGGCTATAGGGGCCAGGTCTGTAGGGGCTGGGCCATAGGGTGAGGCTATAGGGGCTGGGCTATAGGGTGAGGCTATAGGGGCCAGGTCTGTAGGGGCTGGGCCATAGGGTGAGGCTATAGGGGCCAGGTCTGTAGGGGCCGGGCTATAGGGACCTGGCTATGGGGGCTGGGCTATAGGGATCACATCTGTGGGGACCTGGCTATAGGGTGAGGCTGTAGGGGCCAGGTCTGTAGGGGCCGGGTCTATAGGGGGGTACGGGGGCGGCGGGCGCCTGGGGCCCCGCTGCAGCAGAGCATGATGGGAAGCCTGAGTCATGGGGAGCCGCTGCCACGTCCCCCCTCGACCTTCCGGGTCGGCCGGTCCCAGGCCGGCTCCCCACCCCCGCCTGGGGGCCCCGGGCGGCCCCACCCACCCTTGGGGTGCCTATAAGGGCCGGGGGGCCCTCCCAGTGCTCCCAGTGCTCCCAGGGCTCCCAGTGCTCCCAGGGCTCCCAGTACTGTACTGGAGCCAGCTGCCATCACTGCCAGGTAGGGCCCCCCTGGACGCCTGGGTGCCCATATCTGGGGGGCACTGGGTGAAGCTGGGGAGGCACTGGGAGGCACTGGGTGAAGCTGGGAGGTCACTGGGGGGGCACTGGGAGGGTGGGCGAAGGTCCCAGACACCTGGGCCCCCATATCTGGGGGGTACTGGGGGGCACTGGGTGAAGCTGGGGAGGCACTGGGAGGCACTGGGTGAAGCTGGGAGGTCACTGGGGGGCACTGGGAGGGTGGGCGAAGGTCCCAGACACCTGAGTCCCCATATCTGGGGGGTACTGGGGGGAACTGGGTGAAGCTGGGGAGGCACTGGGTGAAGCTGGGGGCTCACTGGGGGACACTGGGTGACACTGGAGGGTGGGCGAAGGCCCTGGACGCCTGGGTCCCCATATCTGGGGGGTACTGGGGGTCACTGGGTGACACTGGGGGTCACTGGGTGAAGCTGGGGGACACTGGGTGACACTGGGGAGTGGGGGACAGCCCTGGATGCCTGGATCCCCATATCTGGGGGTCACTGGGGGGCACTGGATGAAGCTGGGGGGTCACTGGGGGGCAGTGGGTGAAGCTGGGGGAGCACTGGGGGGCAATGGGGGGCACTGGGTGAAGCTGGGGGTCACTGGGAGGGACTGGGTGAAGCTGGGGGGGCACTGGGGGGCACTGGGGGGCAGTGGGTGAAGCTGGGGGGCAGGGACTGGTCCCAGACGCCTGGGTCCCCCCGAGCGCCCCCCGACTCCTCTCTCCCCTCCCCCCCAGCATGGCCGAGCCCCGCCCCCAGCCCCCCCCGCCCCCGGCTGGGCCCCGCCCCCAGCCCCAGAGCCCCCCCGGGCCCCCGGTGCCCGCCGTCCCGGTGGCCCCTTGGCCACCCCTGCCCGAGTGGGTCGGGGACGGGGCCGGGGTCGGGGACGGGGACGGGGCCGGGGCCAAGCCACCGCCGGGCCACGAGGAGACGGCGGGGACGAGCGGCAGCCGCTGACCGAGCCGGGCGTGGCCCCGCCACCGCCCCACCGATGGCCCCAGGAGGAGCCACCAGCGTCCCCAACCCCCCCTGACCTCAAGGGTGTCCCCAAGAAGAGCCACCAGCGTCCTGACCCTGTTGTCCCCAAGAAGAGCCACCAGCATCCCGTCCCCATTGACCCCAGATGTCCCCAAGAGTCATCATCGCCCTGACCCCGTTGACCCCAGATGTCCCCAAGAGCCACCAGCGTCCCGTCCCCGTTGACCTCAGATGTCCCCAAGAGCCACCAGCATCCCAACCCCGTTGACCTCAGATGTCCCCAAGAGCCACCAGCGTCCCAACCCCATTGACCTCAGATGTCCCCAAGAGTCATCATCGTCCCGACCCCGTTGACCCCAGATGTCCCCAAGAGCCACCAGCGTCCCATCCCTGTTGACCCCAGATGTCCCCAAGAGCCACCAGCGTCCCGTCCCCGTTGGCCCCAGATGTCCCCAATTAAAGACTCCCCTGGCCCCACTCTGGGTGTTGCCGTGGGGGGCTGAGACCCGGCGCGCTCGTGACACGGGGGCCCCGAGACGAGGGACAAGGACGGGGACGACGCTGCTTCCACCTTTAATGGGGACAAGGGGTGGGGACACGGGGATGGGGCAAGGACATGGGGATGGGGACATCGGGACAGGATGGGGACACAGGGATGGGGACATGGGGATGGGGACACGGGGACAGGATGGGGACACAGGGACAGGATGGGGACACAGGGACAAGATGGGGACATGGGGATGGGGACACGGGGACAGGATGGGGACACAGGGACAGGATGGGGACATGGGGATGGGGACACGGGGACAGGATGGGGACACAGGGACAGGATGGGGACACGGGGACAAGATGGGGACATGGGGATGGGGACACGGGGATGGGGACACGGGGACAGGATGGGGACACAGGGACAAGATGGGGACATGGGGATGGGGACATGGGGATGGGGACACAGGGACAGGATGGGGACATGGGGACAGGATGGGGACATGGGGATGGGGACACGGGGACAGGATGGGGACACAGGGACAGGATGGGGACATGGGGATGGGGACATGGGGATGGGGACACAGGGACAGGATGGGGACATGGGGACAGGATGGGGACATGGGGATGGGGACATTGGGACAGGATGAGGGCACAGGGATGAGGACACGGGGATGGGGACATGGGGATGAGATGGGGACACGGGGACAGGATGGAGACATCAGGACAGGATGGGGACACGGGGACAAGATGGGGACACAGGGATGGGGACATCAAGACAGGATGGGGACACAGGGATGGGGACATGGGGATGGGGACATTGGGACATGGGGATGGGGACACAGGGACAAGATGGGGACACAGGGATGGGGACATCAAGACAGGATGAGGGGACGGGGATGGGGACACGGGGATGGGGACATTGGGACATGGGGATGGGGACACGGGGACAAGATGGGGACACAGGGATGGGGACATCAAGACAGGATGAGGGGACGGGGATGGGGACACGGGGATGGGGACATTGGGACATGGGGATGGGGACACGGGGACAAGATGGGGACACAGGGATGGGGACATCAAGACAGGATGAGGGGACGGGGATGAGGACATGGGGATGGGGACATGGGGATGGGGACATGAGGATGGGGACACGGGGACAGGATGGGGACACAGGGACAGGATGGGGACATGGGGATGGGGACACGGGGACAGGATGGGGACACAGGGACAGGATGGGGACACAGGGACAAGATGGGGACATGGGGATGGGGACACGGGGACAGGATGGGGACACAGGGACAGGATGGGGACATGGGGATGGGGACACGGGGACAGGATGGGGACACAGGGACAGGATGGGGACACGGGGACAAGATGGGGACATGGGGATGGGGACACGGGGATGGGGACACGGGGACAGGATGGGGACACAGGGACAAGATGGGGACATGGGGATGGGGACACGGGGACAGGATGGGGACACGGGGATGGGGACACGGGGACAGTGACACGGGGACAGGACGTCCCCCGCCGCTACGGCACCTCCCGCAGTTGCTCCGAGTGTCCCCAACCTGGAGAGGGGACAGGGTGAGGGACGGGGCTGGCCACCAGGTCCCCCCCGTGTCCCCAAAGTCCCTCACGGTCCCCACGTCCCCATACTGCGGCTCTCGCTGTCCTCGACGTCCCTGGACACGTCCTGGCTCCCGATGTCCCCGATGTCCCCAAGGTTGGAGCCGGGTGACGCTGCCCCGCTCCGGCTCTCGCCCGAGCTCCTCGGCCACCCCTGGCGCGGGGGACGTCCCTGGGGACGCGTCCCCTGTCCCAGGGGACGTTGGGAAGGTCCTTGGGGACGCGTCCCTGGTCCTTGGGGACGTGTCCCTGGTCCCTGGGGACGCGTCCCTGGCTCTTGGGGACGCGTCCCTGGTCCTTGGGGACGCGTCCCTGGCTCTTGGGGACGCGTCCCTGGTCCTTGGGGATGTGTCCCTGGTCCTTGGGGACGCGTCCCTGGCTCTTGGGGACACGGCCCCGGTCTTTGGGGCCGTGTCCCCGGTGCTTGGGGCCACCCCTCTGGTCCTTGGGGACGTGTCCCCGGTCCTTGGGGACGTCCCTGGGCCCACGTCCCCGATCCCTGGAGCCATGTCCCCAGGCTTTGGGGACGTGTCCCCGGTCCTTGGGGACGTCCCTGGGCCCATGTCCCCAGACCTTGGGGCCACGTCCCCGGTCCATAGGGACGTCGGGCTGGACCTTGGGGACGTGTCCCTGGTCCGTGGGGACGTCTCTCAGGTCCTTGGGGTGGCACCTCCAAACCAGGGGGTGACCCCAATGTCCCCAAGCCAGGGGGTGGCTCTGGGGACACCATTGTCCCCACGGGGCCACCCGGGAGGAGGTGGAGGAACTGGAGCAGCGAGGCCAGGGCTTGTCCCCAAGGCTGCTCGGGGACGGGGACGAGCTCGGCGGGTCCTGCGGGGAGGTGACACGGGCAGGGACGGGGACGGGGACGGGGACGGGGACAGGGACGGGGACGGGGACGGGTCCCCTGGCCCCACGGACCCCATATTCCCCCTGCCCCGGTGGCCTTGTGGCCCCCGTGTCCCCTTGTGTCCCTCCACGTCACGTCTCCCTTTGTCCCCTATGTCCCCCCCCCCCGTGTCCCCATGTCCCCCCACCCCCATGTCCCCCCGTGTCCCCATGCGTCCCCTCACCACCCAGCAGCAGCAGCGTCCCCAAGGCCACCGCGAGTGTCCCCGTCACCCCCATGGCGCTGCCCGGCCCCCCCTCGGTGTCCCCCACTTATAGGCACGGGGACGGGGACGTCCCCGGGGTGGGGACACGGGAGGTGGCCCTGCCCTGGGGCGGGGACATGGGACACGGCTGGGTGACAACGGCCGGTCCCCATGTCCCCAACCCCCATGTCCCCAGCATCCCCAATGTCCCCCAAAGTCTCCAGTGTCCCCAACCTCCCCAGTGTCCCCAGTCCTCCCAGTTGCCCTCCAGTGTCCCAAAGGACCCCATCACTTCCTGGTGTCCCCAATGTCCCCAGTCCTCGCAGTCCCCCCCCCAGTGTCCCCAAACCCTCCATGTCCTGATGTCCCCAAGGTCCCCAAACCCTCCCCAGTGTCCCCAGTCCTCCCAGTCCCTCTTCAGTGTCCCCAGTGTCCTGGTGTCCCCAATGTCCCTGGTGTCACTAATGCTCTCGGTGTCCCCAAACCCTTCCCAGTGTCCCCGGTGTCCAGGTGTCCCCAGGCTCCTCACTGTCCTCAGTGTCCGGGTGTCCCCAATGTCCCCAAACCCTTCCCGGTGTCCCCTGTGTCCCCAGAGTCCAGGTGTCCCCAAACCCTCCCTTGGCGTCCCCAGTGTCCTGATGTCCCCAAACCTTCCCCAGTGTCCCCAGTGTCCCCAAACCCTCCCTGATGTCCCAATGTCCCCACCATCCTGATGTCCCAACCCCTCCCCGGTGTCCCTGGTGTCCCCAGTCCCCCCGATGTCCCCAGTGTCCCCACCATCCTGATGTCCCCAACCCCTCCCCAGTGTCCCCAGTGCCCTTGGTGTCCCCAAACCCCCCTAATGTCCCCAGTGTCCCCACCATCCTGACGTCCCCAAGCCCTCCCCCAGTGCCCTGGTGTCCCCCAACCCCCCCGATGTCCCCACCATCCTGATGTCCCCAACCCCTCCCCAGTGCCCTGGTGTCCCCAAACCCCCCCAATGTCCCCAGTGTCCCCACCATCCTGACGTCCCCAACCCGTCCCCAGTGTCCCGGTGTCCCCAAACTCCCCCGATGTCCCCAATGTCCTCAGTGTCCCCACCATCCTGATGTCCCCAACCCCTCCCCGGTGTCCTGGTGTCCCCAACCCCCCCGATGTCCCCCACCATCCTGATGTCCCCAACCCCCTCCCCAGTGTCCTGGTGTCCCCAAACCCCCTCGATGTCCCCAACGTCCTCAAGTGTCCCCACCATCCTGACGTCCCCAACCCCTCCCGGTGTCCTGGTGTCCCCAACCCCCCCCGATGTCCCCACCATCCTGATGTCCCCAACCCCTCCCCAGTGTCCCCAGTGCCCTGGTGTCCCCAAACCCCCCCAATGTCCCCACCATCCTGATGTCCCCAACCCCTCCCCAGTGTCCGGTGTCCCCAAACCCCCGATGTCCCCAAGCCCTCCCCAGTGTCCCGGTGTCCCCAACCCCCCCCGATGTCCCCAAGCCCTCCCCAGTGTCCCGGTGTCCCCAACCCCCCCGATGTCCCAAGCCCTCCCCAGTGTCCCCAGTGTCCCCAACCCCCCCGATGTCCCCAAGCCCTCCCCAGTGTCCCCAGCATCCCTGGTGTCCCCAACCCCCCCGATGTCCCCAAGCCCTCCCCAGTGTCCCCCTCCCCACGTCCCCGCGGCGCGGCCGAGCCCCGACGGCCACCCCCCCGCGGTGCCACCTCGGGGACAATGGCGCTTTGTCCAGAACCGCTGTCCCCAACCCGGTGACAAGCCCGGGCTCGCCAGTGGCCACCAGCCGTGACGGCCCCGTTGCCCGCTGCCAAGGGACCCAGGCGTCCGCGGCAGCCAATGGGGGGCTTTATTGCTGCTGGTTGGGGAGGGGGCGACACCAAACCCCCTCCCAGCCGCCATCTTGGCCCACCGCAAAGGCTCATGGGAAGGATTCGGCCACCGGCACGGAGAAGGTGGCCGAGCTGATGATGAAGACCTTGACGTAATGGACGGCCTGGGGGGGGAGGGGGGGGTCAGGGGGGACCCAGGGGTCCGGGACCCCCCCAGGGGACCCCTGAGACCCCCCCCAGGGGACCCAGGCATCTGAGACCCCCCTAGGACCCCCCAGGGCACCCAGGGGTCCGGGACCCCCCCAGGGGACCCCCCTAACACCCCCAGGGGACCCCCCGAGATCCCCCCAGGGCACCCAGGGGTCCATGACCCCCCCAGGGGACCCCCATGACCCCCCCCAGGGGACCCAGGGGTCCGGGACCCCCCCAGGGGACCCCCCCTAACACCCCCAGGGGACCCCCCATGACCCCCCCCAGGGGACCCCCCGAGACCCCCCCAGGGCGCCCAGGGGTCCATGACCCCCCCAGGGGACCCCCATGACCCCCCCCAGGGGACCCAGGCACCTGGGACCCCCCCAGGACCCCCCAGGGGTCCGGGACCCCCCCAGGGGACCCCCCAAGACCCCCCCGGGGACCCCAGTGTCCGGGCCCCCCCCCGGCCGTACCGCGAAGACGCCGGCGAGGAGGAGGAGGGCGAGGAGGAGGCAGACGAGGGCGAGGAAGACGAGGGGGCAGCCCGGGGGGGGCGTCTGGGGCTGGGGGGCGTCTGGGGGGGGGAGAGGGGTGGGGTCAGAAGCAGGCCCCGCCCCTCGGCCAGCTCAGGCCCCGCCCCCAGCCCCCTGGCCCCACCCCCAGCCCTGGTACCTGCAAAGGCCCTTGGCCCCGCCTGCTTCACTGTGACCACGCCCCCAAACAGCAGGCCACGCCCCCCCAGCGCCCCACCCACAGCCCTGGAGCCCCACCTCAGCCCCTTGGCCCCGCCCACTTGCTCATGGCCCCACCCTCTGGCTGTGGCCCCGCCCCCAGCGCTTGGCTCCGCCTCCCCTCTTACCTGGGGCATCACCTTGGCTGCCAACACCCTCTCTGGGCACGTCAGTGGTGATGTCATCAGTGAGGTCATCGCCCGGGCGGATGGGTTCTTTAAGGGCGGTGGGGGGTTGCTCCTCCCCATGGGGCCTGATGTCACCCATGACGTCATCCTCAGGGCTGACATCACGCCCAGAGAGGGCTCCCGGGAGGGAGGAGGTGACGTCACCACCAATGATGTCATCAAGGTCAGATCCCCGCGTGACATCATCTCGGACATCACCCTTGGGAGTGATGTCACGTCTAGCAATACCACTGGGGAGGAAGGAAGTGATGTCATCCTCAGGCATGACATCATCAGCGAAGTCATTCCAAGCGGAGGTGTCACCATCATTCACACAGATGATGTCACCAGTGAGGTCACCAGCAGGTTTGACTTCTTGGCCAGCAACGTCTCCCGGCAGAGAGGAAGTGACATCATCCATGGCAATGATGTCACCAGCAGGGATATCCCCAGGTACAGAAAACGTGATGTCTTCCCCCGCGATGATGTCATTAGTGAGGTCACTTCCAGGGATGATGTCAACAGCGAGGTCATCCCCAGGAAGGGAGGGAATAAGATCGTGGCTGGCGATGACATCATCGGCACAGATATCCCTAGGGAGGGCGGAAGGGATGCTGTCCCTGCTGATGATGTCATCAGGGAGGTCATTCCTGGGGATGACGTCACCAGCAAGCTCATCCCCAGGAAGGGAGGAAGTGACATCACGCGTGGTGATTATTCCACCAGCAAAGATGTCCCCAGCGATGATGTCACCGGTGAGGTCATTCCCAGGGATGACGCCACCAGCAATGTCATCCCCAGGAAGGGAGGAAATGACATCAGTCTTGGTGATGACATCACCGGCGAGGGCTTCCTCAGGGAGAAAGGAAGTGATGTCCCCTCTGTCGATGAGGTCAACAATGATGTCATCCCCAGGGACTGAGGAAGCGACATCATCCTCAGCCGTGACGTCACCAGGGAGGGAGAAAACGATGTCATCCCTGGTGACGTCGCCAGCGGGGACACCCCCAGGGAGAGCGGAGGGGACGTCACCCCCTGCAGTGACATCACCGGGGCGGGCGGCTGCGACGTCGCCGCTCTCCGCGACGCCACAAGGGCCGCGCTCCCCGGGGAGGGCAGCGGTGACATCAGCGGCGACATCATCGCTGGGGACGTCCTCATCCCCGCTGGGGACGCCCTCGTCCTCCGCGGGGGGGGCCGTCACCGTGATGGTGATGCCACCGGCGGCGCAGGTGTCCCCAATGCCCCCGCCCCCCGGGGCTGTGACATCACTGTCCTTGTCCCCAATGTCCCTCAGGGCTGTGACGTCACTGTCCTTCTCCTTGTCCTTGTCCCCAACGTCCCCCGGGGCTGTGACATCATTGTCCTTGCCCCCAGCGTCCCTCAGGGCCGTGATGTCACTGTCCTTCTCCCCAGTGTCCCCTGGGGCTGTGACGTCACTGCCCTTGTCCCCAATGTCCCTCAGGGCTGTGACGTCACTGTCCTTGTCCCCGTCCTTGTCCCCAACATCCCCCAGGGCTGTGACATCGCTGCCCTTGTCCCCAACGTCCCCTGGGGCTGTGATGTCGCTGTCCTTGTCCCTGTCCTTGTCCCCAATGTCCCTCAGGGCTGTGACGTCACTGTCCTTGTCCCTGTCCTTGTCCCCAATGTCCCCCAGGGCTGTGACATCCGCGGCCCCGACGTCCCCATCCTCAATGTCCCTGTCCCCAAGGTCCTTACCTCCAACGTCCCCAACGTCCCTCGGGACAGCGACGTCCCTGTCCCCCTCCCCGGAGACCGGGATGTCCCCAATGTCCCCTGGGACGGGGACATCCCTGTCCCCAGCGTCCTTTAGGGTGGTGACATCCCTGTCCCCCGTCTCCTCCTCCTCAGAGCCGGGGATGGCCCCGATGTCCCCGAGGACTGGGACATCCCCGTCCCCAGCGTCCCCGAGGGTTGGGAGCTCCCCGATGTCCTTGTCCCCAGTGTCCCCAAGGGCTGGGACATCCCTGTCCCCAATGTCCTTGTCCCCAACATCTCTTGGGGTGGTGACACCCCTGTCCCCAGCGTCCCCAACATCCCTCAGGCCCGAGACCTGCGTGTCCCCAAAATCCTTCACCCAAGTGTCCCCCATCTCCTGCGGAGCTGGGACATCCTTGTCCCCAACGTCCTTGTCCCCAACGTCCCTGAGGACCGAGACCTGTGTGTCCCCAATTTTCTTGTCCCCAACGTCCCCTGGGGCTGGGACATTTCCATTCCTGATGTCCCTTTGAGCTGAGACATCCTTGTCCCCAGTGTCCCTTGGGATTGGGACATCCCTGTCCCCAATCTCCTTGTCCCTTAGGGTGGTGACATCCCTGTCCCCAACGTCCTTGTTCCCAGGAACTGGGACATCCTTGTCCCCAATGTCCCTTAGGGTGGCGATATCCTTGTCCCCAATCTCTTTGTCCCTTAGGGTGGGGACATCCCTGTCCCCAACGTCCTTGACCAGATGAGCTGGGACATCCCTGTCCCCAATGTCCCTTAGGGTTGGGACATCCCTGTCCCCAACGTCCTTGACCAGATGGGCTGGGACATCCCTGTCCCCAACGTCCCTCGGGGTGGTGACATCCCTGTCCCCGGGAGCTGGGACATCCCTGTCCCCAACGTCCTTGACCAGATGGGCTGGGACATCCCTGTCCCCAATGTCCCTTAGGGTTGGGACATCCCTGTCCCCAACGTCCTTGACCAGATGGGCTGGGACATCCCTGTCCCCAACGTCCCTCGGGGTGGTGACATCCCTGTCCCCGGGAGCTGGGACATCCCTGTCCCCAACGTCCTTGACCAGATGGGCTGGGACATCCCTGTCCCCAATGTCCCTTAGGGTTGGGACATCCCTGTCCCCAACGTCCTTGACCAGATGGGCTGGGACATCCCTGTCCCCAACGTCCCTCGGGGTGGTGGACATCCCTGTCCCCGCGAGCTGGGACATCCCTGTCCCCAACGTCCCTCGGGGTGGTGACATCCTTGTCCCCGGGAGCTGGGACATCCCTGTCCCCACTGTCCCTTACGGCCCTGACATCCTTGTCCCCAGTGTCCTTGTCCAGAAGGGCTGGACCATCCCGGTCTCCAATGTCCCTTGGGGTCACGATGTCCCTGTCCCCAACGTCCCTTAGAGCCGGGACATCCTTGTCTGCGGGGGCTGGGACATCCCTGTCCCCAACGTCCTTTGGGGTGGTGACATCCCTGTCCTCAATGTCCTTGTCACATACGACTGGGACGTCCCCGCGCCCCGCGTCACTTGTCACCGGGACGTCCCTGTCCCCGATGTCCTCGTCCCCGAAGCCTGGGACGTCCTCGTCCCCAAAGTCCCCAGTGTCCTCGTCCGCCGGGGCCGCTGTGACGGTGATGGTGATGCCGCTGGCCCAGGGGGTGACGGTGACAGTGTCCGTGGGGACACCGCTGTCACCTTCCCCCTCGGGGACGCCTCCAGCCTGTCCCCATGCAGGTTCGGGGTCCGTGGTGACGTCCCCGGGGGTGGCCGTCACCTCCCCGGGGAGGGGACGAGGGGGGACGGCGTGCGAGCACCCCTCGGCCATGGGCAGGGACCTGGGGGGACAGAGGGGACGGGGACGTCACTGGGGGTGGCACGGGGACATGGGACATCCCTGGGGAGGGAGAAAGGCCACCGGGGGGACGTGGAGGGGACATTGGGGGGGACGACAGGGGACCCCAGGGAGAATGAGGGGACATGGGGGGACAGAAGGGACCCCAGGAGGGACATGGGGACATGGAGGGGACATGGGGGGACAGAAGGGACCCCAGAAGGAACGGGGGGACATGGAGGGGACATGGGGGGACAGAAGGGGACACATGGAGGGGACATGGAGGGGACATGGGGGGACAGAAGGGGACACATGGAGAGGACATAGGGGACCCAGAAGGGACAGGGGACATTGAGGGGACACGGGGGGACACGGGGGACCCCAGGAGGGATGGGAGGACGTGAGGGGACACCAGGAGGGATGAGGGGACGTGGAGGGGACACAGAGGGGACAGAGGGCCCCAGGAGGGATGGGGGGACACGGAGGGGACATGAGGGGACACCAGGAGGGATGAGGGGACACGGAGGGGACACAGAGGGGACAGACGTCCCCAGGAGGGATGGGGGGACACGGAGGGGACATGAGGGGACACCAGGAGGGATGAGGGGACGCACAGGGGACATGTGGAGATGGTGGGGAAGGGCCGGGGGGGACACGAGGGACCCCGAGGAGGGACCAGGGGACAGAGGGGACCCCAGGAGGGACTGGGAGGGACACGGGGGGACACCGGGGGGGTGACAGGTACCTGAAGTGACAGCAGGTGACAACCCTGGGGGGGTCGGCGTCGGCGACAGGATCCCGCGACCGATTTTGGGGGGTGCCGGTGCCGGTTTCGGGGATGCCGGTGCCGGTCACAACATCGCGGCGCCGGTGCCGGGGCTCGTGGTGACAGTTATGACGTCACCACCGCAGCTGGTCTCGAGGAGGCGGGTTTTGGGGTGCCGGTGATGATTTCGGGGTGCCGGCAGCTCCCGGATCCATCCGGGCGCTGCGGCACCCTGAACCAGATCCACCGGCGAGAAGGGGCGGAGCCCGGCTGCCTGGATCCCCGCCCCCCCCCCCCCCATCGCTCGGCTGAGACCGCGCAGCTCGTGACACGTCCCCGACCAGAAATAACGAGGCGGGGGGAGTCGTTTCGGGGTTCCCCGCGGGGGGGGGGGGGGGGGGGGGGGTTTATTGGGTCCCGGGGTCCCCCCGAACGCTTGGCTCCCCTCCCCGCGCACCGGGGTCCTCGGGGGGGTCCAGGGCTTCCAGCGCTTGGGCCAGGCGGGCAAGCTCGGAGCGGAGAATGGCAACCTAGGGGAAGGGGGGGGGAGGGGGAGCGTTAATGAGGGCAGCGCTAATGAAGCCGCCCCCCCCCCCCCATGCTAATGAGGTTAAGGAGCCCCGCCCCCGCGCCAGGAAGGGGCGGTACCTGCTGGGCCCCCCTGGGGCTCTCGAGGCGCCGCTGGAGGCGGAGGCTGCGGGCGCGGAGCTGGGCCCGGGCGGCCGCCGGCTCCACCAGCCCCTGGGGGGGACAGGAGGGAAAGGGGGGGTCCCCCGCTATCCCACAGTGCCGTGGGGGGAACCCCGCTATCCCACAATGCCTTGGGGGGAACCCCCCGCTATCCCACAGTGCCGTGGGGGGAACCCCCCGCTATCCCACAATGCCTTGGGGGGACCCCCCGCTATCCCATAATGCCCTGGGGTCAGCTTAGGTCCTCCCCGGTTCTCCCAAGGTTCTTCCCGTCATGGCCCCCAGCATCCCACAATGCCCTGGGGCCCCCCAGTGTCCCACGATACCCTGGGCCGCCCTCCAAGTCCCCCAGTGTCCCACAATACCCTGGGGCCCTCCTCCAAGTCCTCCAGCATCCCACAATGCCCTGGGCTTCCCCTCCAAGTCCTCCAGCTTCCCACGATGCCCCTGGGTCCCCCTCCAAGTCCCCCAGCATCCCACAATGCCCCGAGGTCCCCCAGTGTCCCATGATGCCCCTGGGTCCCCCTCCAAGTCCTCCAGCATCCCACAATGCCCTGGGGTCCCCCAGTGTCCCACAATGCCCTGGGCCCGCCCCTCCAAATCCTCCAGCTTCCCACGATGCCCCTGGGTCCCCCTCCAAGTCCCCCAGCGTCCCACAATGCCCCGGGGTCCCCCAGTGTCCCACGATGCCCCTGGGTCCCCCTCCAAGTCCCCCAGCGTCCCACAATGCCCCGGGGTCCCCCAGTGTCCCATGATGCCCCTGGGTCCCCCTCCAAGTCCCCCAGCGTCCCACAATGCCCCGGGGTCCCCCAGTGTCCCATGATGCCCCTGGGTCCCCCTCCAAGTCCCCCAGCGTCCCACAATGCCCCGGGGTCCCCCAGTGTCCCATGATGCCCCTGGGTCCCCCTCCAAGTCCCCCAGCGTCCCACAATGCCCCGGGGTCCCCCAGTGTCCCGCAATGCCCTGGGCCCGCCCCACCAAGTCCCCCAGCGTCCCACAATGCCGCGGGGCCCCCACTCACCCGCAGGCAGAGGTAGACGTGGGTGTCGGGGCCCGCGGGTGCCCCCACCCAGCCGGGGCCCGGCTCTGGCTCCGCCCCCAGGGGGAGGAGCTGCAGAGGCCCCGCCTGCGCCAGGGCCTGGAGGGCGGGGCCCAGCGCCGCCAGCGAATCCTGCGCCTCCGCTGGGCACCGCACCGCCACTGCGCAAGGCATGCTGGGATAGCCCCGCCTCCAAGCGTGGCCGCCTACGACCCGCCCCCCAACATGGCTGCCCCCACCTGGGGCGTGTGGGGAAACATGGCCGCCCCCCCCCCCGAGCCCGGGGCATGCTGGGATTGCCAGGCCTCCAGCCCTGCTCCCTGTGGTGGGCTGGGCAACATGGCCGCCTCCAGTGGGAGCCGCCATCTTGGGGCATGGGGGAGGAGCCAGGGGCATGCTGGGACTTGTAGTCCCCCACGGCAGCCATCTTGACTCTACCTGGCTGCCCCAGGGCATGCTGGGGCTTGTAGTCCCCTCCCCTTAGCCCTGGCGGCCATCTTGGTTGGGTCCCAGCACCCAGTGGTCCCCTCCCAACCCCACCCAGGCAGCCATCTTGGGTGCCCCAAGGCATGCTGGGACTTGTAGTCCCCCACCACCATGCTGGCAGCCATCTTGGGTGCCCCAAGGCATGCTGGGACTTGTAGTCCCCCACACCACACCCCCCCGGCAGCCATCTTGGGTGCCCCAAGGCATGCTGGGACTTGTAGTCCCCCACACCACACCCCCCTGGCAGCCATCTTGGGTGCCCCAAGGCATGCTGGGACATGTAGTCGTGTGGGTGGGGGTGTCCCCGGCGGCCATCTTGTTCCCCAGCCGCCGCACTCACCGGGGGGCCGGGCAGCGCCGAGGCGAAAGGTGTCCCGCAGGGCTCGCGCCGCTCTCACCACCTCCTGCATGGCCGCCACCTCGGCCTCCATCTTGGGACAGCGCCAGTGAGCCTGAGGGGGGGGGCAGAGAGGGAAAAGGGGGTGTCAAGGGGGTGCAACCCCCCCCGACCCCCCCCCCCCCCCGAAGGGCGGCGGCACCCACCAGGCGGGCGGCGTCAGGGAAGGGGGCGAGGCAGAGGGTGGGGGGCGCCGGGGGGGCGCGGGGCAGGCGCTGCCAGAGCTCCTCGCTGAGGAAGGGGGCGAAGGGGGCGAGGAGGCGCAGCCCCAGCTCGGCGCAGCTCAGCAGGGTCCGGCGCGTCTCGGCTGCGGCTGCCGGATCCCGTAGGGCGGGTTTGGCCGTCTCCTGCGGACGGACAGACGGACGGCGGGGGTTGGGGTGGGGGGGGAACGGTCAAGGAGGCAACGCGGTTTGGGTGAGATGGACAGACGGATGCGGTTGAGCAAGGAGAGGGGGAGCGTTGGAGGAGATGGATGGATGGATGGACGGACAGACGGACGTGGTCAACAGGGTGAGGGTGGACAAAGGTTGAGACCCAAGAGGATGCGCCAAGAGGGACGGACAGACGGACGGGGTCAACCACGGGAGGGGTTGGGCTCAACGTTCAACAGGTGGGGTGGGACAGACGGACAGACGCACTCAAGGGAGCAGACTAAGGTCAGCGCTCAAGGAGACCTGATGGATTGGGGCGGATGGACAGACGGACACCATCAACCACGCCGAGATGGGTTGGGTTTAACGGCCAAGGAGCTACAACGGGTTGGGTGGGACAGACAGACGGACGCACTCAGCGGGACACGACCGGGTTTAACACCCAGGGGAGAGGCAAGGGGCCGAGCAGGACAGACAGACGGGACCACGCAGGACAGACGGACGGGGCCACCCACCAGGTAGACGTCGCAGAAGTTGCGCAACCAGAAATGGTGGACGGCGGCGAGGGCGCCGTGGACCTCCAGGGCCTCCATCCGCCGCCCGCACTCGCCCACCGCCTGCGCCAGCCGGCTCAGCACCCAGCGGTCCATGGGGTGCTGCGGCACCGTCTGCCGAGGAAGAGGAGGAGGAAGGGTGATGGGTGGGTGGGTGGGTGCGGGGTCCTGAGGTGCTGGACCCCCACCCTGCCCTCCACCAACCCCACCCTGGTACCTCCTCGGGGGGCTGGGGGACGAACCGCGGCCCCAAAGCGGCGAGGACGAACTTGACGGCGTTCCAGATCTTGTTGCAGAAGTGACGGTAGCTGAGGGCCGTCCCCACGTCCAGGCGGATGTCGTCACCTGGGGACGCCAAGGTGGGTCCCCAGGGCGGGGCCAGGGCCACCCCGGGGGGCGGCGGGGTCCCGGCCTTCCCTCCCTCCCTTACCGTGGACGTTGTGGGAGCACAGGGCCATGCGGAGGGCGTCGGTGCCGCATTCGGGGATGCCGTGGGGGAACTGGCGCCTCTGGGGGGGGGACGGGGAGGGGTTAGGGGGGGACAGGGACAGGGTGGGGGGGGACAGGGACGGGGACGGGCCCTACCTGTCCCTCTGTGGCCACCGTGACCTCGTGGGGGTCCAGGATTTTGCGGTGGAGCCTCTCCTGCAGCTCCTGCAAGACAGGAGACCCTACAGTAAACAAAGGGGCGGCGGTGGCCGTGGTGTCACGGGTCTGTCACCCTCTCTTGGGGTCTCTGGGGGTTTGTTATTGTAGGGTCTCGGAGAAGAGTAGGGCAACACGCTTCTTTTTGTTTTTGTAGGGTCTCCAGAATGGGGTTTGTTATTGTTGGGCCTTCGGGAGATAAAAAATACGTTGTTAGAAGGTTTTCAAGGTGAAAGTTTGTTATTGTAGCGTCTCCCGAAGGAAGATCTGTTATTGTAGGGTCTCCTAAAAGAAGCTGTGTTATTGTAGGGTCTCCTGAAGAAAGACCTGTTATTGTAGGGTTTCCTGAAAGAAAATGCATTATTGTAGGGTTTCCTGAAAAAAAATCCGTTATTGCAGGGTTTTCTGAAAGAAAATCTGTTATTGTAGGGTCTCCTCAAAGAAGACCTGTTATTGTAGGGTCTCCTGAAAGAAAATCCGTTATTGTAGGGTTTCCTGAAAGAAAATCTGTTATTGTAGGGTTTTCTGAAAGAAAATCTGTTATTGTAGGCTCTCCTCAAAAAAGATCTGTTATTGTAGGGTCTCCTGAAGAAAGACCTGTTATTGTAGGGTCTCCTGAAAGAAAATCCGTTATTGTAGGGTTTCCCGAAAGAAAATCTGTTATTGTAGGGTCTCCTCAAAGAAGATCTGTTATTGTAGGGTCTCCCAAAAGACGACCTGTTATTACAGGGTCTTCTGAATGAAAATCTGTTATTGTAGGGTCTCCTGAATGTTATTGTAGGGACTCCTGAAGCAAAATTTGTTATTGTAGCCTGTCCTGAAGCAAAATCTGTTATTGTAGGGCCTCCAAAAAACACGTTGATTGTTACAGGGTTCCCCGAAAGCAGATTTGTTATTGTAGGGTCTCCAGGGGGGGTTGTTTTGGGGGGGGGGTCTGTGCCGGAGAGGGGGCGTTTGTTGTTGTAGGGTCTGCGGTACCTGGAGGGAGGCGCCGGCGATGACGTCGCGGGGGTCGATGACGTTGCCCAGGGATTTGCTCATCTTGCGCCCGTGGCTGTCGCGCACCAGCGAGTGCAGAAGGACCTGGGGGGGGGGACACCAGGACAGGCAGCGCTGGGGGACACGGGGGGGACACGGGGGGACACACGGGACCCCCGAGGGGGGACAGGGGACCCCTGGGAGCCTCAAGACACCCTGGAGAGAGGGAAAAGGGGACCCTTGGGGACAGTGAGGAGCCCCAGAGTGGGACAGGGACCCCCGAGAAGGAACGTGACAGTCAGAAGAATGGGAAGAAGGGAGCCTTGGGGACACTGGGGACCCCCAGGGGACACAGGGGACCCCCAGGGGACACAGAGGGGACACACAGGGATGCTGGGGAGCTCCGACAGGCAACAAGGAACCAGTAAGGAAGCCCAGGAACGCACAAGACGGGGAAGAGATTAAGGGATGTTGGGGACACGGGGGGCTCTTGGGGACCCCAAGGGGACACAGGGGATTCCTGGGGACCCCAAGGGGACACAGGGGGACTCGTGGGGACATCGGAGGGGACGCTGGCGGTACCTGGGAGAAGGGCAGGCGCCCGGTCAGCTGCTGGCCCAGCATGACCATGCGTGCCACCCAGAAGAAGAGGAGGTCGCTGCCCGTCTCCAGCACAGTCGTGGGGTAGAAACGCTGCAAGTCGGGGGTCTGGGGACAGAGGGGGGGGACACGGGGGTGGGGACGCTGTCCCCTGTGTCCCCCCGTATCCCCTGCGTCCCCCCTGTGTCCCCGCCGTGTCCCCCCAAACTCACCTCTTCGGGCCAGCCCAGCGCGGCGAAGGGGAAGAGCGCGGAGGAGAACCAGGTGTCCAGGACGTCAGGGTCTGCAAGGGTTTGGGGGGGTCAGGGGGGACCCCAAAAGGCCTGGGAGCCTGGGTGGGGGGTTGGGGGGGACCCCAAAAGAACTCAGACCTTGGGGGGGCATCGGGGGGGACCCCAAAAGGCCTGGGAGCCTGGGTGGGGATTGGGGGGGACCCCAAAAGAACTCAGACCTTGGGGGGGCATCGGGGGGGACCCCAAAAGGCCTGGGAGCCTGGGTGGGGATTGGGGGGGACCCCAAAAGAACTCAGACCTTGGGGGGGCATCGGGGGGGACCCCAAAAGGCCTGGGAGCCTGGGGGGGGCACCTGGGGTGATAGAGGGGTGCTGGAGCTGGGTGGGAGGTGGCATGGGGTGCCCGGGGAGGCGGGTGGGGGATTTTGGGGGTGCTGGAGGCGGGCGGGGGGCTGACAGAGGGTGACTGGGGGCTGACGGGGAGGTGTGGGGGGGAGTTTGGGGTGCTGAGAGCGGGGTTGGGTGCTAGAGAATGATTTTAGGGTGCTAAAAAAGACCAGAGAGTGCTGGGGACAGATTTAGGGGTGCCAGAGCACGGCTGGGGAGGTCCCAAGAGGGTTTTGGGGTGCAGGAGAAAAATTTGAGAGGGCAGAGAAACTTTTAGGGCGACGGGAGAGATTTTGGGGGGACGCAGGGTTGTTTTAGGGTGCACAGGGGAATGTGGGGATGCCGGGGGGATTTTGGGGTGCCCCCCATCCCTCCCTCTCCTCACCTTGCTGGAGCTGGAGCTCGTCGGGGGGGCAGCGGAGGGCGCGGGCGGCGGCGGCGCGCGCTTCGGCCTCGCTGCGCCCCACGACCCAGAGTCCCTCGGGGTGCTCGGGGGGGGACCCCGCCGGGGGAACCCCCACCCGGTACGCTGGCACCCGGTGTCCCCACCACAGCTGCCGCGAGAGGCACCAGTCCCTGGGGGGAGCAGGGGGTGATATCAGTGGGGCCCGGATGCCTGGGTGCCCCCCTGGAGACCTGGGTGCCCTCCCTGGAGACCTGGGTGCCCTCCCTGGACGCGTGGGTCCCCCCCCGGACCCTGGGTCCCCTCCTGGATGCCTGGGTCCCCCCCCGGACGCCTGGGTGCCCCTCCTGGACACTGGGTCCCCTCCTGGATGCCTGGGTGCCCCCCTGGAGACCTGGGTGTCCCCCTGGAGACCTGGGTGCCCCTCCTGGACGCGTGGGTCCCCCCCCGGACACTGGGTCCCCTCCTGGATGCCTGGGTGCCCTCCCTGGACACCTGGGTGCCCCCCCCCGGACACTGGGTCCCCTCCTGGATGCCTGGGTGCCCCCCTGGAGACCTGGGTGTCCCCCTGGATGCCTGGGTGCCCCTCCTGGATGCCTGGGTGCCCCCCCTGGACGCCTGGGTGCCCACCTCAGATGCCTGGGTCCCCCCCTGGATGCCTGGGTGCCCTCCCCAGATGCCTGGGTGCCCTCCCCAGATGCCTGGGTGCCCACCTTGGACACCTGGGTGCCCACCCCCGGACACCTGGGTGCCCCCCTCCTCACCCAATATTGTCCATCCACGTCTTCCAGTTCTTCTCGTGAAATTTGGGGACGAGTTTGAGACGTCCCGATGTCACCGCCTGCGGGGGAAAGGGGAGGGTCACGGATCCAGGCGTCCGGGTGTGTCCCCTCCCCGCCCCTGCCATGTCCCCGTGTCCCTGTCACCTCCTGGGCACGCTGTGCCATCTCCCGGCACCGCAGGAACCACTGGCTCTTCAGCAGGTACTCGATGACATCCCCCGAGCGGCTGCGGGGACATCGAGGTCCTCTCAGTCCCTAGGGACGTGTCCCCGTGGCGGGAGGGGACGGACGTGTGTCCTGAAAAGGTGACAGGGAGGGGACAGGGAGGGGACAGCGGTACCTGCACATGGGCAGCGTCATGGCGTGGTCCTGGGCGCCGCGGTACAGCCCTCGCTCGGCCAGCGCCGCCACCACCTTCTCCCGCGCCACGAAGCGATGGACGCCCTGGGGACAGGGGACAGAGCTGGGGACATGGGGACAGACAGGACACCGGGAAGTGACAGGAGATAGAGCTGGGGACAGCGGGGACACGGGGAAGTGACAGGGAGCAGAGATGGGGACACAGGGAAATGACAGGAGACAGAGGTGGTGACAGAGAACACAGCTGGGGACACAGGGGACACTGGGAAGTGACAGGGGACACAGCTGGGGACAGAGGAGACACAAAGGACACAGCTGGGGACAGAGGGGACACTGGGAAGTGACAGGGGACACAGCTGGGGACAGAGGGGACACAAAGGACACAGCTGGGGACAGAGGGGACACTGGGAAGCGACAGGGGACACAGCTGGGGACACGGACATGGTGGGGACACAGGCAAGTGACAAGGGACAGAGCTGGGGACACAGGGACAGAGGAGCCACAGCGATGCGGCTGGGGACAGGGGACACGGAGGCGGAGGGGACACAGGGAACTGATTGGGGACACGATTTGGGGACACGAGGATGGAAAGGACACCGGGAATGGCAGTACCTGGAGCCACCCCCCGCCCGGGGGACACATGGTGCCATCGTCCCCGATGACGGAGAGCAGGGGCAGCCCGTGGGCCCGGGCCAGCGCCAGGTCAGGGGGGCTGTGCCCCGGTGTCACCTTCACCGCCCCTGCGGGGACCGGGGACGCGTTGTCACCGCTGCTGCCACCCCTGGTCAGCCCCACGGCCACCCTCACCCCCTGCCACTGTCACCTCCTGCCGCCCTCTGCCACCACCCGCTGTCCCCATGGCCACCCCTTGTCACCCCCATGGCCACTCTCACCCCCTCCCAATGTCACCCACTGCCACCACTGTCACCCACTGCCACCACTGCCACCACCAGTGACACCCCCCTCCCCAAAAAGGAACCAGTCACCTCCCCAAACTGGGACACCCATGCCCAGCCCAGTCTCTATTCCTCCTATACTGGTCCCAGTTCCTCAGCCCACGCCTGTCCCAGTCCCGTTACTGGTCCCCGTGTCCCCACCCCCAGTGTAGGTCCCAGTCCTGCCCCCATACTGGTCCCAGTACCGGTGCCGCGGGCGGGCTCTACGGCGGGGTCAGTGACGACGGGCAGGAGCTGCCCCGTGAAGGGGTGACGGAGGTGGCGGCCATGGAGGTGCTGGGGGAAGGGGCGGGGTCACCGCAAGCCCCGCCCTTCCCCAGCCAGGCCCCACCCACCAGGCACTGTCTCTTTAAGAGCACCTGGGTCCCACCCCACTGATGCAGGCCCCACCCCTTTGGGGGCGGAGCTAGCCCCTTGACATCACGCAGGCTGACCAATCCCTGGCAGGCTCCAGGGAAATAAAAGGCTCCACCCCAGATCTCCAAGCCCCGCCCCATCCCTTGGCCCCACCCCCAGAGTCCTTTAAACCCAGCAAAGCTCCACCCCCAACAGGAAGGCCCCACCCCTTCTAGCCCCAAGCCCCACCCCTTCACCTCATATGGACACACCCTCCCAGGAAAAAGGGGGCGGGGCTATAACCTCACCACCCTCCCAGCCAATGCCTTGCAAGGCAGTCCCGCCCCTGCCACTGAAGCCCCGCCTCCTGCAGGACACTCCACCCCCTGGCTGCAAGCCCCACCCCCTTCCCCAAGCCCCACCCCCTTCCCAGAAGCCCCACCCCTTGCCTGCAAACCCCACCCCCCATAAGCCTTGCCCAACCCCTCCCAGAAGCCCCGCCCCCTTGGCCCTCAGGCTCCGCCCCCCGGAGGAGGCCCCGCCCCCTTACCGTATAACGGGGGTCGTCGGGGTGCACGGCCACGGCCACGTCCCCCAGCATCGTCTCGGGGCGCGTCGTGGCCACCGGCAGCTCCAGGCCTGGACACGGGGAGGGGACGCGGGGGTCAGGGACACGAGGGGACACTCAGGGAGACACGGGGGACACGAGGGGACACGGCGGGAAACATGGGGGGACACTCAAGGACACGGGGAGGGACACGGGGGGACACTCAAGGACACGGGGGACACGCCACGGACACGGCGGGGGACACGAGGGGACACTCAAGGACACGGGGGACACGCCAGGGGACACGAGGGGACACTCAAGGACACGGGGGACATGCCAGGGACACGGCGGGGGACATGGGGGGAACACTCAAGGACACGGGGGACATGCCAGGGACACTCAAGGACACGGGGGACACGCCAGGGACACGGCAGGGGACACAGGGGGACACTCAAGGGCACGGAGCACACGCCAGGGACACGGCAAGGGACATGGGGGGACACTCAAGGGCACGGGGGACATGCCAGGGACATGGCGGGGACACTCAAGGACACAGGGGACACGGCGGGGGACACGGGGGACACTCAAGGACATGGGGGACACGGCAGGGGACATGGGGGACAGTCAAGGACATGGGGGACACACCAGGGACACAGGGGAATACTCAAGGACACAGGGGACACACCAGAGACACGGGGAGGGACACAAGGGGACACTCAAGGACACGGGGGACACACCAGGGATGCGGGGGAGGACACGGGGGGACACTCAAGGACACAGGGGGACACTCAAGGACACGGGGGGACACGCCAGGGACACAGGAGGGGACACAAGGGGACACTCAAGGACACAGGGGACACGCCAGGGACATGGCGGGGGACACAAGGGGACACTCAAGGACACGGGGGACATGCCAGGGACACGGGGGGACACGGGGGGACACGCCAGGGACATGGCGGGGGACACGGGGGGACACTCAAGGACACAGGGGACACAGCAGGGACACGGCAGGGGACACTCAAGGGCAC
>JBBPFK010000271.1:0-10509 GCA_037975005.1 Platalea minor
CTATGTCAAATTAGGGTAAGTCCTTGTGCACGACAAATCTCCTTGGCTTTTGGGTCACGCTATTACAGAGTTGTGAACAAAATGTTGCAAAGAAAAAAAAAAAAAAAAAGCAAAAGAGGTGATTACTGCTCTGCCTCCCCGCCTCCCCGGGTGCCCGGGCGGCGGCAGCCCCCGGCGCAGGCCCGCGGTCCTGCCCGGCCCCGGGGCAGCGCGGCGGGCGATGCCCGGCTGCGGGGCCGCCCAGCGCCCGGCCTGCAGGGAACCGGTCGCGGGTGCTGACGGATCCTTTTATTTTGTACTGCTTAAGCGAACTTAAATATTATCTCTGGCGTACAGTACCCTCAGAAAGGGGAAAAAAAAAAAAAAAAAAAAAAAGCGGCCTGACAGAGTTAACTCAGCCGCTGCTGCTGGGACAATAGAGCCGAGCTTAAGTATTAAAAAGGCGAAAGGGGCGGGAGGAGGGGAATCCCTGCTCTGAACCTGCACTCGGGGATTTGTTTTATGCAGGCCTAGACACAATTTGCGTTTCTATCCATCACACGGACGTGTTGAAATTAACTTGACAACTGGTCCGGCTGCCTCGGCGCTGAAGC
Source organism: Platalea minor (assembly GCA_037975005.1). Taxonomy (NCBI): domain Eukaryota; kingdom Metazoa; phylum Chordata; class Aves; order Pelecaniformes; family Threskiornithidae; genus Platalea; species Platalea minor. The sequence goes on from JBBPFK010000271.1 coordinate 594, forward strand.
GCCCGGGAAGGCGCGGGGGCTCCGGCGGCGGGCCGGGCTCGGGGCCCCGCAGGCCGGCCGGCAGCGGGGGCTCCCGGGGAGCCCGCTCTTTGCTCCTCGGTATTTGATCACCGCGATCGAGATCGCTCTGTTATTTTAGTTGCCAAGTTTCTCCCTCTCTGCCTCTCCCCCCGTACCTGTATGCCCTTATTAATATTGCTCGTCGCAGTAGGCTGACTTGAGTTGAATTTCCACATTCCTGAGCCCCAGCCGAGTCCTTACCTGTCGAGCTACAAACTCTTTAAAGATCCTGTCTTTTGCATAGCTGCGGGATTTTTTTTAAACGATCTAGAATGCGTAAGGTGAGTTTCAATCCGAAACCCCTCGCTTTCTGCCTTGAAATCAATACGGGGGGGAGCGGGGAGAGCCACAGGGCAGCCCCCACAGGCGGGAGAGCGGGGCAGCTCCCCGGCGGGCCGGGCCGGCCGGCAGCGCGGCGGGGCGCGGCGGGGCGCAGCACCCCGGCCCGGCCCGGCCCAGCCCGGCCCGGCCCGCAGCGGGCGGGCAGCGGCGCGGCGGCCGGCGGGGAGCTGCCCGGCCCTGCCCGCCCGCCCGCCGGGACCTGCTGGGGCCGCGCAGCCCGCCCGCCCCTCCGGGCGCTGCTCCGGGCGCGATGCGCGGCCCGGACAGCCCCGTCCCCGCTGTCAGCAGCCCGGGCGGGAGGGGGCCGGCGGGGGAAGGGGGGGAGTGGGCAAGAGGGAGCGCGCCAGGAGTGAGGGTTAAGGTTACACCGGGGGGGGGGTGGGGGTGTAAATCAGGCCCCTCGGGGGTGAGAAGGGAAGCGGCGCTGCCCAGGCAGGGTCGGTGCCCCCCGCCGGGAGCTCCCGCTGCCCGCTCCCTCCCCCGCTGCGGGCAGCGAGGGCAGGGCTGCAGGGGAAAGCCACGGAGGGTCCCCTGCAGGTTGCTCGGCGGGCACCAGCCGGATTGCATCCCTCTGCGTCTTTGCTTATTTATTTATTTCTGGCAGGGCTCTCCGCCCGCCCCCACAGCCACAGGTGCCGCCGCGGGGGCCGGCGGAGCACGGCGCTGTCCCGCAGGCGACCCGCGGAGGATGCGCGGACGCGGAGAGGGCGCGGGAGGCGCCCTCCGCGCTGCCCCCTGCCCGGTCCCAGCGAGGAGCCCGCGTCCACTCCTGCCCTGGCCGGCGCACACGGCCGGGGGTAGCCCCAACCCCTGCCTGCTGGAGACAGGGGGGGTTCCGTCCTCTAACCTGCCGCATACCTGCGCCGCCCTTTGTGGCAGCTGTGGTCGGCAGCGATGGGCTCCGTCGTCCTCCAGGCTCAGATTGACAGGGGTTTGGTTGAGAAGTGAATTTGGTGAGGCTGTGTATCCATAAATGAAGCGATGACGGGGGCACCCCATCTACTTCGATAGCTGGAGGACTTCGTACAACACATCCCTCACAGAGAGACAGGCGAGCTCAAAGAAAATGCTTTGCAAAATAAGGGTAATGATATTGCTATTCGCTTTCACTGCGGTTTTATTTTTAAAGGGAACAGAAGATTGGGCACACGTTACAGTCTGGAAGGCAGATCTCTTTTCGAAATTGATTGTGGCTGTTTTAGAAGGGGATTCAGAGCAAAAATCACAAGAACGCTATTGGGCTGAGTCTGGGAGTAAAACCGAGTGGACAGCAGGAACAGTAAAAGCCCTGACAGAAGCCCCATCAGATCCATCACCGTGCCTGTGAGGCGATGAGGATACTTCACTTTCTCTGAACAATAGGAGAGAAATTTGCTCTGAAATCCAGGGCTACTTCTAGGCTAGGCATGTGGGATGCAATTATTGCCTCTTTCATCAGCCACTGGAACTACCATTTTGTTGAAACCATATCCTTTGAGTGTAATGATACCTTTTCTAGTGAGCCCTGCATAGAAAAGGGGGGGAGATGAAGTGAGATAAAACGTGGTTTGTCTTCCAGTGCATTAGGTTTATTTTGCAGCGTGAAGGAGAGAGCCATTTTGTCAGCGATAGCAAAAGGGTTAGACTTGGCAGGCACTTTTTTTTTTTTTCCCCCTTCGCTACGGAGCACGTGTTCATGTCTTAATAAAACGTGCTAAAAGCTCCACTTTCAGTGGCAACCATGAGACCGAGGGGAGAGACAATAACTCAGTACATAAGTATTCACCCAGCTGTTGGACGGGGCGGGGGTGCCCCGAGGGGTGACATGGCAGGGTACCCTAAAGAAACCGCTATGTCCAGCTGGGAGGAGAGAGCAAGATCCCGCTCAGGTAGCCCTCCCTCTCAGGGAATTCCCGTCGTTCCCATTTCTGTTTCCTATCCCCGAGTTTGCTGGAGGCAGAGGCGTGAGGTGAGGCATCCCTTGATATTTCTGTCGATGACGTTTCCGCCCAGGCAGCGAAGCGCAGCGAGTCTGCAGCCCTGCTGACTCCACGCAGCCCCTCGCGAAAATAGATCACATCAAATATTGAGCCCGGCTAGCAGCAGGATTGAAACAGGAATATTTCCTGCGAAGATCGCAGAACACTCGGCTCCAGTTTAATTAATAGATACGTCGGAAGTTAGAAATCACAGCTGTACCACAGATGCAAATCCCAGCGGATGCTCTGGGGATGAGGGATGTGACCTTCGGCAAGACGGAGCCGCGGGCAGTGCCCGGATCAGGGCTCTGGGGCCAAAACCCACCCTTTTCCTCTTTATTTTTTCTGGAGGGAAAGAAGGGGGGCAGCCGGGCAGCGCCCAGGGGAGGGCAGAGGACCCCCCCTCCCGCGGGGCGGAGGTCACGGTGCGGCGCGGGGGACGCAGGCGCTGGGAGCTGGCGCTGCCCAAGGCAGCGACGAAAGGCGCCTGCACCCCTTCGGGGGGCGGCGGGGACGCTCCCTCCGTGCCCCTGCGGCAAAGCCGGGGGGAGCTGGGGGCGCACAGGGCTGCGGGCGCCGACCCCGGCCCATCCTGGGGAGGCCGGAGCACGCCGCTCCCTCCCGGGGCTCCCGCCGACCCTGCGGCGGGGAACGGGCCGGCCGACCCCGCTCCCTGCCCCGAGGGCGAAGCTCGCCTTGGCTTTGCGGCGCTCGCAGCAAACGCCAACGAAATCCCGCTCCCCTCGCCAGCCCCCGGGGCTGCCCGGCCCGGAGCCTCGACGGCGGGCACGGCGTGGCAGCGCCGGGAGCCCCCGGGCGGAGACCCGCGGGACTCGCCCTCGGAGCCCCGGGCCGAGCGGCTGCGGCAGCGGCAGCGGGGCTGCCTGGCACCGTCCCCCCGGCGGGGCGACGCCCGCCCCGGCCCCTCCACCGGCGCCCTCCCTTGTGCCGCCGCCGCCGCGCCGCGCCCTCCCCGCCAAGGAGGCATCCGCTCGTTTCGAGCGGCTCATCGTTGCCCCCGGCTTCTTGCCCCTGGCGCTCGGCTTGCAGCTCGGTGAGCCACAAGAAACACCCGGTTCCGACCAGAGAGGAGTGCGGCGTGTTGCCTACCGGGCGTACCTCCGCAGCTCTTACCGGCTCCCGACGTGCTCTCCTCCCGGACACTCCGCAGGTCTGGGGGAAGAAAGAAACCGCAGCTGGGAACAGAGAGATAAAAGAAAAAAAAAAAAAAAAAAAAAAAGAAATACTTTATTCGTGCCCGGTCTGCTTCATCTGCCCGAGGATGGTGTCGGCAACCATTTCAGCGCCGCTCTGCCCCTGTTTTGTGCGAAATACACGTGTTCGTGGAAGAGGGAACGACAGATGCTGAAATGCCCATATTAGGTGTTACCGAGAGCAACCTTGCCTCCAGTGCCACATCATTTTATTGAAGGGAACATCTTCGGCTTCAATCAACAAAACAAGTGCACTTCTCCCTACCCCCGGCTGACATAGGTGTAGAAACCATTTGGATGGAATTTAGCAGGTTATTCTTATCATCGTCATTATTAATTTTCCGACGTAATAACCGGCCCGTGGTTTTAGAATAAAATTTAACTCCCCGAAAAGAAACGGCACGTTTTGGTTTCTTTTATACAACTTTCCTCCCCCTACACAGCTAAGCTGTGGATAAAACCAGCTTCGATCCGAAAATTGCGGAGATTGGTAAACCGCCTTCTTTCCAGCTGGACCGGGTCAAACTCTGCCAGCACCAGTTCGAAGTTTTCCAGCGCCAGCCTTTACTTTTCATTTTTACAATTTTCTTCTTCTTTCCCCCAGGCACATCTTTAAAAGCAGATGCACGTTTAAAAATATATCCGAAGCCGAACAAATGCTAGAAATAAAACATCAAAAGTCGCTACCCGTTCTCCCAGTTCACGTTCAGCACAGCTGCCCCAACCACAGCCTGCGTGCCTGAGGGGAACGGGCGGTATAGGAGATACACATCTATATGTCTATCTATATATATACACACACAGGCACACACGCACACTTACAGAAGTATAAATACGACGATTTTAGAATCTTAAAGAATTATAAATAAGACGGTTCTGGGATGTAAATAATCGTTGAAAGGCTTAAGCTTCTCTCTCTTGTTAATCGAGATTAGCGTTTCTCGAAAGGACGGCGACTGTCCCAGCGCCTGCACTGAACTTGGAGATGAAAGTGGTTAAATGAAACCAAACCCCGAGAAGATTTTTATCGCACATGGGGCGGCGGACAGCGTTTTTACACCAATTCCGCAATTCCCATTCCATCTGCAGGAATATTTCGTTGTGTCGCGGAGAGCGCTGCACCCATGTGCCGGGACTGGTTAACTGGAGGAGGTGTTCCCAGGGTGCTTGGAAGAGCTCTTGGCCAAGAAAACTCCTGCAGTCATTAGGCAATTAACCCCAGACGAACACTTACAAACGCTACGGACCGAGGAGACTGCGGAGCCTAGTTCTTGCTCATTTCGGCTGCATTTGTGTTAAATTATCTGTGCTAAACATGTGCACGTTTCTCTTTCGGGGTTCGTTTTCAAACCCTAACCCCGGCATCGGCAGCGCACGTCTTTCCACCACCTCTCCCGACACTAAAGCTTCCCCCCCCCCCGGAAAAAAAAAAAAAAAAAAAAAGGAGAAGCGCCCACCGAGGCAAAGAGGACGAGCGGCTGCCTCCTGCACGGCTGGGGCTGCACCGGGCGAAGGGCTCCCGCCCGCCGGAGCGGGGAAGGGTCGAGCACCCCCTCGCCCCGGCGGTGCCGAGGGGCAGGAGCCGCCCGGCTCGGGGGAAAGGCAGGGGAGAGGCAACTAACCTGCCGGGAAACGCCTCTTCGGACCGGCATCTTCTCGGGAAGGAGAGAGGGAGAGGGAAGAGAGGAGCCGCCAGCTCTTCCTGCGGGAGCGGCCGGAGGTGCGGGGAGCCGGGAGCCGCCGGCAGACGCCGCCGCCGCCCCGGCGAGGGGCTGCGCCCCCCGCTCGCCCCCCTGCACCGGCTGTTTCACACCAGTCCTTTCCCTCCCCTTCTCGCACCCCAAATCGCCTCTCACCGGGAAGCTACGAGTGTGCGTGTCTTTATTTCTCACTCGGGCGGGCTACGACAACATATACGCTTCCCCCCCCCCCCCGCTTTTTTGGAAAGATCCCCCTGAAACCGGAGCTTAATTTTCAACACCGGGGACAAGAAGAGCCAAACCCCTGCCAAGGCTGGAGGGACGGCGGAGCCCTTCGGGGGAACTGGGGCAGCCGCCCATAATAAAGCGATTAACCGAGAGCGGAGCTGGGAGCTGCCAGCTCCTTCAGGATCTCTCCCAGGCGAGCTGAAAGGGTGCCACGGCAGAGGCAGGGAGCCCGCCGAGCGCCGAGGGAGAGCTTTAAAAATGCCCCATGGAGCGGGTGAGAAGCGCTTGCGGAGCCAGGCGTACGGAGAGGGCTCGGCCAGGGAGCACGGATTCATCGCAGCCTGGGCTGGATCAGTGTCTCTCCATTGTCATCCTCCCCTTTAAAAAAAAAAAAAAAAAAAAAAAAGGGAGAGGGAGAGAAAAAAGTAGGCGGATTGCAGTGACTGACTGCCCAATGGCAGCCCCGAGTCTCAGGAGAGTTAGAGAGAGAGGGGGAGAGAGAGAGAGAGAGAGGCACTTTCTGCCATCCAAATCCCTTAAACCATCCTCATTCCAACACGAGAACCCACTGTAACAACTTCCAACCACTGAGACATGACAGGCAGGAGCCCAGAGGCAGCAGCAGCAGCGAGAGCAGCAGCAGCAGCACATACTCTGCACAGGGAGCAGCATTAGCACCAGGGGAATACTAGACACAACAATACAAACAAACAAACAAACAAACAGACAAAGCCCCCCCAAGCCCAAGGGACTGGATTCCAACTCAGATTCAAGCCACAGCTGACACCAAAAAGGGTGGGGAATTACGACCAGGGGGGGCCAGAAAGGAATAACCAAGGAAGCGAACTCCAAGAGTGTAAACGGGATTCAGCCATGATCCTTTTTTCATCTCGCAGTGTGTTACTCTCAGTGTATTACCCTCAGATTTTCCTCATCCTTACCAGTGGGAGTTACCTGTAAGTGATCCAGATTTTTTTTTTTTTTTCTCTCAAAATACTGTTTGAAATGACCCCGCTAGCAGCTACCTAGGGGCAATGCGCAAAGCAAGCAGAGGGAGCCGGGAGAAGCCAGCACGGGCGGCGGCTCCCTGCGGTGCGCGGTGGTGAGGAGGAGGAGGAGGAGGAGGACGGTGGCGGCGGCGGAGGTGCCGTGCTGGCGGCGGTGCCGGCGCTGCTGCTCGGAGCCGGCCCGGGGGAAGGTGCGCACCGCCAGGTAACTCCCGGGGCTGCCCCGCCGGCGGGGCCGGGGGCCCGGCGTGCCCGCAGCGGGGGCGGCGCACCTTGGAGGGCGGCGGGGCAACGGGGCACGGAGCGGCCGGCGTCTCCCCTGGGGACTCCGACCCCGACTCCTCCTCCTGCCAAACCGGAGATGGGCATCGCTTCGCGCTCGCCGGGGGAAGCGTGTTTCTGGCGCGGAGACACCCAGGAGCGCGGGGGCTGCTGCAGCCGGCGGCGAGCGCCCGGCCCCGCGGCCCCGGGGAGAGCCCCCCGGCCGCGGAGGCGCTTGCTGGCCGGCTGCTTTGGCTCGGGAGGGATCTCCAGTCCCGCCGTTAGAGCTGGCTCCAGGACCTTTTCCTTGTGAGGAAGGGGGTGGAGGTAGGGGTGGGGGAAATGAGAGTCGGTGGGTGGGACTGCAAGGAGTTTCGGTCTCTTTTTTTTTTTAATATCTATATCTGTATCTAACGTTGCGGTGGATAAGTGGCGGCCGGGCTTAGTCCGTGCGGGCTGCGGAGAGAGCGTCCGCCGTCGTGCTCCTGCAGGTCCCCCGGCAGGTCTCTGTCCCCGCCGGGTCTCTGTCCCCGCCGGGTCTCTGTCCCCGCCGGGCGCCGCCTTAGGGGGCCGGCGGGCCGGGGTCCCCGCGCCGGCCAGCCGCGGTGCTGAGGGCGGCCGGGGCCGGAGCCCGGAGGGGCTGCCGGGGAGCTGTCAAGGGCTTCTGCTCCCCCGCACTCCGGGCGAGAGCTGAGCACGCCCTGGGGCAGCGGCGGGGAGAGGAGGGCGCTGGGGGCGGCAGGACCCCCGCCGCTGGGGCCGGTTCAAAATCGGGAGCCTTCTCCCTCCCTTGAGCATCCCCCAGCCCCGCGGCACGGCGCGCCCCTCCGTGCCGGGGCTCGGGGCTCGGGCCCGGGGCAGCTCTGGGCAGCGCGGCGGGCGGTGCGGGTCGGGCCCAGGCTGCCCGGGGGCCGCGGCAAGAGGGGCTCACCCCGGCTCGGGAGAGCTCTGGTGGGTGATGGGGAACACCCGCCTCGGTGTCCCCGGCCTCGCGTTCCCCTCAGCTGCGGAGTTCCCTTCGCTCCCAGCCCCGTGCCGAGCTCAGACCTTTTTGCACCCCAGCGGCTGCAAAATTTGAGCTCCTACCCCTGAACAGTCTGTGGATATTTATATCTCTCTATCTCCTTTTTCCCCCCTCTGTTTGCGTGCACGGGAGCACATGCACATAAACAAGCACGTGTGCGTGTGTTCCTCTGCGTGTGTGCGTGTGTGTATTTTCTGTGGGCTATAGAAAAATATAACCCACCGCTATGGGAGAAAAGTAGGAATAAACACACCCATAAAAAGAAACTAAACGCCTATTTCTACATTCTTAATTCTTAATGAAATGCACATGCCTTGGCTACCGATTTTTGAAGGCGCTTGATTTATGGAAGCACGTTAGGTTTAATTCGGTTGGATGCTATTGATTAAACCAAATAGCCAGAGCTGCCTGTTTCTGTTCACAGGCGGGGTATGTCTGCTGGTAGGTGACCAATAGCTTGTAAAAAAAATTGCAGTGCTATCTTTTTGGTTTTTTTACAGGAGGAAGGAGTCGTAATAAATAAATAATTATATCCTTTTAATATAAGCGTAGCCATATTTTTCTCAAAACCGTAGGAAATTACTATCCTACAAAGTTTTCCTTCTATAAATAGTTCAAATCTTGAAACAAAAGTTTTAAACCGCACACCAGATGCTGGGATGCTAGCGGTTTCCCTTGCTGTGTGACATAATTATAAGGTCCGAAAGCAAAAGCTATAGAAGTATAATAATAATACTAAGGCGACTGCTGAGGGGAAATACAAGGGAAGCAATGCCCGCTTTATTTAGAGCGAGCTGCTTGGGGCTCTTTTGAGCGCTGCCCCGCGACAGTGAGCATTTGTTGCGGAGAAGTGTCGCTCCCTCGCCTTCCCCTGGGCCGCCCCCCGTTCATCCCCTCCGCGGCGGGTCACTCCGCGCTGGACCCGCGGAGCCGGAGCCGGGCTGGCTATTGCGGTCCAGCAGAGCAGAAGGGAAAGGGATCAGGAGGTGAAACCCAACAAAGCGGAGCCCCAGCCCAACGCGCAGCTCCCTCCATCCATCACCCCGGAGGGACGGAGCCGGCTGCCTCCCCGGGGAGAGGGCAGCGCGCCCGGGGCCGGCGGGGAGAGGCTGCCCGGGCCCCCCCCGCTCTCCCTCCGTGCCGCCCCCGGCCCCAGCCCCCGGCCGGGCTTGCTGCGTCCCAGCCCTGCTCCCCCCTTCGCCCCCGGCAAGCGGGGAGCAGCGGCGGGGAGAGCCGGGCACGCCGCGATGCTTCGCCTCGCTCCCGTTGGAAAGTTAAAAGAAAGAGGAGTTATTTCAGTGCTTAATGGATAGTAGCCTAGCGAACTTGTGGTGTTTATCTTGTGGGTAAATATACTTCTCTGGCTTACTAATGGTAGCTTTTGAAGATTAAAGCATAGTAGAGCCTGTTCGAGCATTATCTTCTGGTGTCTGTTTCTGCTACCCTCGCTCTCTGGAGGGGAGGATGCTTCCCAAGCTGCTATTTAGTGAGCTCTCATGCACTGTCAATGGTTACGTTAATTTTGCCCGAGATCTCTATCGTCTTTTGGCTATGGGAACAACTCCTCGGCCTCGGAGTTGCTGGTCCTTCAGGGATAAAGACGAACCTACCAGGGGCAATATGTAGTGGACAGGCAAACCGAGCGCAGGGCGTCCGTGCTCTGTCTCTCTTGCTGCATGTGAGTCAGGGCAGGGGGGGACACGATGCAGCTCTTTTATTCTGCTAGAAAAGCTGTAAAGCAAAAGCCCCATTGTGATGAAATGGGATTTTCAGAATGAAAAAGGCAATGTTGGAATGAAATTTCATTTTCAGAATGAAAAAGGCACCGGGGCCTCGGTGTTCTGCATGCGGTAGCCGGGAAGAAAGTTAAGGCATAGTAGCCTACATCCAAAATTAGCTGAAAGAACCAACTCCTTTATAAAATTGATTTCTATATTGTAAGTATGCTGTCTGATAAAGTAATCTTCTTTGGCATGCTTGCCTACTAACCTTTGGCCCTCTGAGACACTGTCAACATTTTTATAACCAGAAACAATTAGTGTCCAACTTTTTGAAAAAGAACACTGACTGCAGCTAGAATAGCTGGTAGTAGGATGATTGATGCATTTTAATGCTCTGGATG
>JBBPFK010000271.1:20709-30709 GCA_037975005.1 Platalea minor
TGTGAGACAACTCTTGTTACAGGCAATGGACAGCTAGTAAATACAGCTGAAGGAGGGGAGAAGGAGAAAGTCTTCCCTCTCCCTCGGCAACAGAACTCCATTTGGTCAGCTGGACACCTCTCTAGGCGGCCCTGAACAGCGTGAGTAGGGACGGGGCGTGATATCCTAAACGCGGGCGTCTGCCGTCATTTCAGCTGGCATCCTCCCCAGGCTGCAGGATGATGCCCCCAGATGTTTCCCAATCTCTCAGTAATGCTCCATTATCGTGGAATACACATGGCACCTCAGATGTCACCAGGTATTTGTGTGTGAATTCCTGGTCTCCATCTCCACCGATGACCACGGGAGCACAAAAAAGGAGTGAAGGTGCCTATTTTTAGCAGACACCATGACTGAAGCAAGAGGAATCTCACGTCCTGTGGGTTTGTGGCAGGCATGGGAGGGAGCTGAGGTCCCTTCCAGCCCCAGGATTACAACTCCAGGAGGAGATGCCTCCATTGACTCAGCTGATTGCCTTCTCTCAGCATGGGTAAAGGAGATGCTTCCCTGGCAGTGTCCAGGTGTCCTGTCTGATAATGGGCCAAGGATAGGTGATTCTCAGACATAACTGTGTCTCTGAGAGGAGAAAGGGCACTGCTGCAAAGAAACGTCTCTGCGGAGGTGACACAGGGAACATTGACAATTCGTTCAGTGTCTTCCCAAGGAGGTTCCTGGAGAGCCCCAGGGACACCTGGAGGGAGCGCCGAGTGGGGTGGGGGGGGAGAGAAAGTGATGGGCAGCTCCTCTCCTCCGGGGCTGAGACGGGCTCCTGGGATGGAGGGAGCTCATGGGAAGCAGGCAGCAGTGCAGAGAGACAGCTCTGCCAAGGAGCAGCTCCTCTGCCAAGCGGCAGCAGGGCTCTGGGAAAAGGAGTAGGGCAGAGAGAGATTAAAGGCAGTCTGGAGTGGGAGGAAAGAGGAGAGCTGCAAGGGAAGATATCTTTACAGCCCTTGTCACGGTAAGTCTCTTGGTGCAGGGCAATGCAGCTGCCGTTCCTGGAAGGGTCTCCTAAAGCTATCACAGCCTACAGCCTCCAGGGTCTGTCAGGAGGCCTCCCAGCCCAGGGGCTCATGGTAGACAAGGGTGAAAGGGTGAAGGCAGGGTGTGCAGCCAGACCTGCCCAAGGCATTTCAGAGGGGACTCTTCCAGAGGAAGACCATGGCAGGGGATCCCTTAAAGCTAAAGACCTTTCCTGAGGCTACGCTTTCAGTTTCCTGCTGTTTCAGGAAACAGGGAAAAGGCGCTGCTACCTTTGGAGAGGGAGACTGAGAGTCCTGAGCTCCTACACTGAGAGATCAGCAGGTCTGGTGGGAGGCGAGTCAACTGCTTCCATCCGCTCCTCTACCTACAGAGAGCACCTGCGTCACCTTTGTTGTCCTCATCAGGGTTTGTCTGACCTGCTCCTCACTGCCTGCAAACAGGGAGTACCTCTAGAGGGTGCCTGGAACTGGGAGTTTTCTTCAGGTCAGAGCTGAGCAGACAGGAGTTGGTGATGGGGTCTGTGATCCCTGACAGGGAAAACCTGCAGGGAGAAAACAGTTCCCAGCAGGCATAGCTGTAGGCTTCAAACACATGGGCAGAGTGTTGTAGGAAAATCCAACCTGAAATGTCATGGGAGGGAGACTTTGCCAAACTCCCTGTCATCCCCTCCAATGCAGACACCTTCCTCTGAGCAAGACCCCTGCTCTCATCTCCCACCCAGCACAGCCTCTGCCCTCAAGGCTGTGTGGTCCAGGGCAGGAGGTGCCTCCTCTGCAGCCAGAGCTCTGGCACAGCACAGGGGCATCTCCCCTGACACGAGGCCTCCTCCCTCTGCAAGGCAAAGGGGCTGAGAGCGACTGCCCTGGGCTTTTGCTAAACGGGAGGTGCTGTGCTCTGCTGGGTAAGGCGAAGGCTGTTGCTGCCTCCATGGGTCATTGCTGGAAAGCAGGTCTGACCCTCAAGGAGCCCCTGGGGAGAGGGCACGGCTCTGCACAAAACACTCAGCCAGCACAAAGCAGAGCTGAATCCTCGGAGCTGCATAACAGTCACTCAGGAAAGAAAAGCTCCCTTAGGTATTTCACAATGAAGGAATCAAATTTTGCTCAGAGAAGCTTCTCTGAATTTTTCTGGTTTATCTCCTTTGGCAGTTTCCATGCCCAGAAGCAGCAGATGTCCAATGGCAGCTCCATGAAGGAGTTCCTCCTCCTGGCATTCACAGACAGGCGGGAGTTGCAGCTCTTGCACTTCTGGCTCTTCCTGGGCATCTACCTGGCTGCCCTCCTGGGCAACGGCCTCATCACCACAGTTGTATCCTGTGACCACCGCCTCCACACCCCCATGTACTCCTTCCTCCTCAACCTCTCTGTTCTCGACCTGGGCTCCATCTCCACCACTCTCCCCAAAGCCATGGCCAATTCCTTTTGGGACACCACAGATATCTCCTACAGAGATGCTTCTCGCATCGTTTTCTCCAACGATCTGTCTAACATATATGACTAAAACATAATTTCTGCACGTCTAGTATTCCCGGAAATGTCTATCTTTCACTATATGGACGATATTTTCTTGCAGGCTCCACGAAAACCATGATGCGTGAAGCACTCCCTCTTTTAAAAAAATGCAAATAGTGCAAATCGAATCACAAAGAATTTAAATGGAAGCACCATGGAAATATCTTGGGTGGAAAATGTTACAACCATTTATCCAACCTCAAAATGTGATCATTTCAGCAGGCATAAAAATCTTCAAGGATGTACAAAAACTTTAGGGAAACATAAATTGGATTACAGTGCAATGTGGTATTGATAACTACAAACTAACATTCTTATTTGAGATACTTAAAGTAGTAATGTATATTAACGCACCACGCCAATGGACGACCGAAGAAAAAAACGCACTGTGAATAACTACCTCCACGATCATCTTGTCACAAATGCTCCTTGCTAAAAGTGCAACTAAAAAAAAAAATCATCCACAAATATTTCATGCAAAAAGTGCAATAGCTAATTAAATGTATCTGTCCCTCCTCCCAAGTCTGTGTTTATCTCCTACCCTCAAGCTACTAAAGTATTCTGTTCTTCTGTAGATACCACTATAGAAGAGTCATTCATGGACATAACTGATAATATGCGGGTAAGAGAGAACTTTCACTAAACAGGCATCCATCCTTTATGCCTACTGCAGCGAGGCCTCTGGGACCGAGCACGTCTACCTGGACATCTGTGCCTGACAGGGGCCAACTGGCTCTAAGAAATTCTCTTGTGTCCAATGAAAGCAAAGAATTTAGAACAATAACATTAAACAAATTTAAGACAAAAGCAGGACAGCGGATGAGGCAGAGAAGATATTTTTGTCTCAACCACCTGTAATATCAGAGAAAGTTTCAAACGGTTTTCTTTTTTTATTCATTGCCCAGCACAAGTAAAAAAAACCTGTTGTTTCAGTAGAACTGAAATCTACGAGACTAAGAATATTGACTCTGTGTAATTACTCTTCTTTCCTGAATACATTTGTCTCTGGTTTTCTTACAACTCAGTGGAGAGCGTTAACATAAAACCACGGAGTCCTGATATGTGAATAGCGAAACTTCCTCTGTAAATCTTTGAAAAGAAGTGTACATTGAAGGAAAGGGGCACATATAAACTCTCCAAGACTGTAACTCATTTGAGTATATTCACAATGCTCATCTTCCTGGTCTTCAGTTTCTTCTGATGAAGAAGCCACCCTAAATTAAACTGTTCAGGTCTTCTTCCAAATGATATGAAATCCAAGACTCCCTACATATGTGCCCATAATTTTGACTATTCCCGTCACGTTATGTAGGTCCTGACAAACCTAAAACCTGCAAAACCTGAAGACAATCAGCACACAGTCGTATACGTATCTGCTGTGTGTTAGGAATGGAGAAAGAAAACGAGGATGGTAAAAGCAGCCCTTAAAGTATCCTCTGAAAGCAGGTCCCACCTGCGTACAAGCTGGGAAAGTGTGGGCTAGAGAGCCAGAGGGCTCTGCAGCAGGTAAGCAGCAGGTCCTCTTTAGAGAAGGTAACACGCAATGCAACCTTTCAAAAGGGCCTTGGCAATTCCTGTCAACTGGAGTCTGGTGACAGGGACAGCAGGGCCGTCACTCTGCAGTTCTGCAACAGTTACAAGTAACACTGAAACAATTTTGATGGCAGATGCTCTTCTGTGGGTTCATTTTTGGTTCTTGGAATCATTTTTTTACCTACAATTATTTCTTTGCAATTAGGTGACGGGATTCGCTCTGATACTGTCTTTCTCGAGCGTGTCTTGACATCCTTTTTCATCTAAATGGTCCCCCTCTGGCCGCAACGGGGAACGACGCCTATGATTAATGCCTTCACCTGCAGGTATGGATTTTGGGAATGCCCCAAAGGCAAAGGACGTGGCTAGTGCTCCATCCCTGAATGTTGATGAGGTGACAACCTTGAGGGAATTCGTGGAGTTTCCAGATAGCAGCCAGACTCACGCTGGTGTTTTCGATTAGATGCAGGAAAAACACGTCTTGTCACTCCTCTGCCTCTATGTACGAGACTTTGAAGGATTACTTTGCTCCTAGAAATATCTGACTTCTGTATGTTTACCTTCTGTGCTAAGGACTTTCTTCTTTTCATCAAGTTAAAATCAGGAAAAGGGAAGACTTGACGTGATAAGCCCATTCAAGTGTCTAGAGGGAAAGGAAGATAGCCCCAGGCACAGAAATCAGAGTGTGGGTTTGTTGCGCTTTCATTAAACTAAGCAGTGGAGCAGATGCTTTTCCAAAACTGTTTCTTAATCAGGAATGCCAGCGGCAATGTTAGGCTTCCCCGATGTTTCTCTCTTCGAGGTTAGAGCCATTTTGCTCCTCTACAGAAGTCGTCTTTCAAATTGTGCTCTCATACAAGAGCACCGGCTCATCTCTTTTCAGATATCATTTCCCTAAAGTCCTTGCCAAGCGAATTGCTCTGCCAACGCATCCTCTTTCTGCTGGAGAAGATTTGCGTGGACTTGCAGCAAAGACAGAGCTGGAGCAGGACTCCACAACCTGGGCAATACATCCTACCTCAAATTCGTCCTCTTGTGCCTGACGTACACGGTCCCGCTAGACAAAATCCTGCTCTCGCGTGAGCACAGGTGATCATGTGAGCATTTTCATGAACATCTCCTTGTACTTCTGTTTGGCACTTCCCAAGGTATCCCAGCATCTCGAATTTGATTGAGGAGAAAAGCAGCCTGTATTTTTCTGTCCCCTGATTGGCGTTCTTTGAGCGCTCAAGCCTAGAAGGCTCTTGTCCTATCTACATGTGTTCATCTTCAGAAATACACCACTCTCTGGCCCCAGGTCTCGGTCCCTGTTTCTGCCAGTTAAACTCTTTGCTTATAGCACGGAAAACTGCTGTCACTTCAGGATTTCCTTGAAGAAAGTTTTCTGTGCACTTTAGTGGCCCGGGCTTTTTGGGATTTTTTTTGCATCTTGGGAGAAGGGGACTGGAGAATGTTATCTTCTAATTTCAAGATCTCCATTAAATTTCCCACTGCTATGGATATTTTGCTAACTTGAGAAGCTTCCCTCCCTCTTCAGATCGCCAGCAAGGCTTTTTCATTATGTGCATAATGAAAGTAGACGTTAACTCTGTCCTTCATTCCTCAGCCTAGAGCTGTCGTCAGTGTCCTCACACATAATGCACTTCAGGAGCTTTTACGTACTTTCTTCCCTTCTCGTAGGAGACAGGTGCTAACTTCTTAGGAATAGGAGAATACTTGCGTCTTGGCACACAGGAAGACATCCACGACTTCTTACGCTGCACTGTCGATGCCATGCACAGTGCTTGTCCGAGTGGAAGCAGCGAGTAAGCACAAGCAAATTACCTCTTGTAATCTTCTGAGTGCTTTGGACTCCTTGGTGTACTCCCATCAAGGAAACCCAATGCCCAGGGTTTTCAGACAAAGCAAAACTCTTGGAGGAGATAACTTTCTGCCTTACCATTTATTTCCAGCTTGGACATCTCTTCTCAAGCAACTACTTTCATCCATCAAATATTTGGGTGCTTTCTAAGATCGAGAGGTACTTTTTAGAAATATTACTGCCCTTAGATTTGTCTGTGGCACTTTCTTCGTGGTAGACAGCTTCTTTTACGCGGCAGTTGTGTCCAGTGTCTCCAAAGCAGTATGCTTTGGGCATTGAAATGGGCACAGTTAGACTTCTTCCCAAGCTGAATAGCATTTCTCTTTGCCTTCCAATACCATGCTTGACCTGCAAAGCCGTTTCCGACACCTACGAGTCATTCCTTGATATTGTTTTGGATATCCAAGTAAGATGGTTGGAAATTGCTGTGTAAAAGTTTTCAAGGGCTCTGCAAGGGTCTATGTTATATTCGTTTACTTAAAATTGTGGGCTGTTGCCACGGCAGAGCATAGTGGTGGATGGGAATGGAATTGGCGTTCTGGGCTCCTTCTGTGGAAGCCCTTTACTCTATTACTTCTATGACAACACTGTAATACCTCCCTGCTTAGGACTCCATCGCTATGCATCTGATTGATGCTGGTGGGACACTTTGATTGTTTTTGCTGTTTTGGTCCACGTGTACTGCAGTAAACTGGGGCAGCTGTTTATTGTGAAAATGCTTGTAATACATGGGCAGCCATTTCTTAGGATCTTGAGTTTCCAGGAGCTTAGTGTTCTCCTCTCTTTCTCATCCAGGCAGCGTGATCTGGAATACTTTGTCAAACCTAAGCAGCTGGAGGGCGAAAATGGCTATAAGTCTAGCCTGTAAGTTTATTACTAATGACATCTTCCTAGCAGGTACTGGGTTAGGGTACTGCATGTCTGGGAGAGCCAGATAAATTTTAATTTAATTGACAGACCCACTCATGAGAGAGCTTGGAGTTTTTTTCCTTTTTTCTTTTTTCCCATATAGCTAATCCACCTGAATCATCCGGAACTTGGAAAATAATGTATTCATTTCTAAAAGATGGGGTTTTTTCTATGCTGCCTGAATGCTTGGAAAGCTTTAGTGAAAATTTTATTCCTGGCATGGTCTGCCCTGGAGGAGCTCAAGGTTCCCAGCTAGGAAGTTGCCCACTGTACTACCCTTAGGGCAAGAAGGGAAAAGACAGGTCCCTTATGTAATTGGGGAGCCAAAGAAAGGAATAGCTCTGGGCAGGGATTTGGCAACACCAGCTTCCTCAAGAAGCCAAACAACTCTTTAATTGCCAATGCTTTTTGGATGCTTGCGTCTCTGGCCAGGAGACCTCAGTCCTTTGAGCAGCCGCCCCTGCTGGCACTGTGAACAGTGTCATGCCTACATCTTGTTTTGTAAAGACTGCAGACTGCCGGTCTCCAAAGTGAGCCACCTAAGACTGAATCTGGCTTCGCTGAGACTGTGCGGGCTTAAGGGTTCTGAAATGCGCAAACCTGTGCGCAAGATTTTTGGGCAGATTGGGGAGAAGTGGGTTGCAACAGTTGGTCTGTGCTTGTTTCACTGTGTTAACAGCTGGCCGGTGCATCCAAGAGGCTAAAAATACATCACTCTTCCAATGTCCTGACACTCTGCTTGAAGATATTTAATGCTTTGTCTGGCAGAAATATTAGCAACTTATTTAAACAAGTGGAGTGCAACTTTGCTTGGAAGGAGAGCTTTCCCGAAGGGCAACCTTTTTTTGGAAGTTGTCCATATCTGCAAAAAGAGCTATCGATTGCGGCCGTCTAACAAAAAAAAAAAAAAAAAAAAATCTACAAAATAGATATGACTTGTTCTTTCGCTTGTGGTAAGAAAAAATTGCCACTATGAAGAGAAGAACTTCACTGTGTTCGTCAAGATCTGCTTTAGCCGAAAACAATTTTCTGCCACTGCAGTGATGTTATGGCAACACCCGGTTATGATGATCAGAGAAGATCTGTTTCTATGTCTCTAGCCTGGTTTTGCTGGCAAGGTTTTTCTCAGGCTGCATCCTAAAGACTCTCAGGAAATTTTTTTTATCTTCTTGGTCTCTCTTTAGGTTGTGCAGTATCCGGAATCTTTGGACCTTGCTGCGTACGTGTCTCAAGCCCCTGGAGAACCACTCCTCTATTCCTTCTTATGCCGTCCTGTTACATGAAATTTCCGGCTGCCAGGCAAGACACTATTACTCCGTCATGAAGTAGGAGACAATTCTCTGATGATTTACAGTGGTGTACGGTGTCCATGTCCTTCAGTGTTGTTCTTCCTGTGGTTTTGCTTTCAAACCAAGCCCTGCAGTTCTTCTAAAGGTAGTGTTGTGGTGTCTTCCTCCTGTGGGTTTTGCTTTCTGGCCTAGGAGAGTATGCCTTTTTTTTCAGTTGCGTTCTGTCTGTTCTGCCGTTTGCCACCTCCTGCCTTCTCCCTCCTTGTCTGGCACTAAAAGTTGCACTTGTGTAACTTGCTAGATCTCTGCTCCCTGAGACTTGCAAGCTGCAAAAACAGGCCAAATGGATGTCCAAGAGGGTTTAAGATAAGTTACTGCTCTGTGAGGCACAGGCATGCCTGGAAGACATTGGTCTCATTTCCAGCTTCTAGCATTGCTTCAGTCTTCTGCCTTTCATATCAAGTGCTGCCAGAAAGTGACAGGATGAGACTGAAGCCATGAAGAGGCTGCAAGAACAACCCTAGACTAAAAGATCACTGTTGTTTCTCCAGGCACCACAATTTGACCCCTGGAGCAGGCGCTGAACGCCAAGAGACGAAAACCATTTCCATGACAAAGCTGGATCAAGTGCTGAAGAGGGCATTTTCTGGAGGCACCGTGGCACTGAGAAATCAAGAAGGCGGAGAAATAGGCCCAGGATCCAAGGAAAGAGACAGACATGGGACTCGGCATGAACTCCCCATAAGCGCCACGGCAGGAGGAGAGCACGCTCTGACACCGAGGAGGAGAAGCTGAACAGAAGCCAACCAGACTGCCTGCCTCCAAAGTGGAGGCGCATTGCCCTCGTGGAAACGCAGAAGCACCCTGTCAGCTGCCGCATGGCCATGGGAACCTGTGCAGCTCTTCCCGATGGGAGAGGAACAGCCCTCATAACAGCAGAAGCTCAGGAGGGGAAGGTGTGCACGGCTCAAGCGGCCACAAAGCAGACCTGCATCCTGGGTGGGTAGGAGAGCGGCAGCTGGGGAAATCCTCACATTAACAACGTCGCCTCCCACTTGTGCCATTTCACCGAGAGTCTGCAGGCCCTTGCCAGGCAAATGAAAAACAACCATGCAGAAAGAGGAAACAGTCCTGTGAAAGGGGGATGAAAGTGTGCCTGAAAGAAAACGGCAAAAGACAGAAGCGAGCATCGTGGTAATCCAGAACTGGCAAAGAGATTCAAAGAAGTGAAGAAGGAAAAGAAATCCAGAGAGAACTCTGGAGCAATATTTGCAGCATCAGCAACAAATGTTGCTTCACGCTTTGCCAGGTGTTTCAGGTGCGTGGCTTATGGAAAGAAGCAGTCAGGACTTGTGACAGAGGTTGCCACCACAACCGGCTTTTTACTATCAGAGGCCGTAGATAAACATTATCAAAGGAATGCTTACAATCAAGCATGACATTTATGAGTGAAACAACAAAATTGCCATCAAAATCAAGCCATTCCAAAGAGGAATTCTCATTTCTGTAGAGAGTTTCAGCAGCCACCTGACAAGACAGGACAAGGGTGCGCACATGCAGGACAATTACAAAACGAAAGGACCCAGAGGCCGTATAGAGATTTCGCAGGGAGAACAGAAACAGTCAAAAGCTCAAGAGCAGCAAAGGACATGATTTCTCTCACCACGTACATGCCTTCTGGTTGAGGCAGGACACAGAGCCTTCACTGCGTGAATCATCAGGGGAGAGAATTTTATACCAACTGCTCTTGCCTGGAGAAGCACTCCCTCTTTTTTACCCAAAATCAATGTCCGACACTAAAGACTGAGATGGCAATGCCCTCGTGTTCGACCATGCTCTAAGGAATAACCATGAGAAAACTCTTTTTTTTTCCAAAA
>JBBPFK010000272.1:8275-30275 GCA_037975005.1 Platalea minor
CTGTCCCATCGTTACTGGAATGAAGCTGAATTCCAACAGAGCCTAAGTCAGGGGATCTTCAACAACTTAAGTGATGCATTTAAAGATATTTCAGGGTCTAACTAAAAATGGCAGAAAAAGTCTCAAAGACCAAATGAACTTGTTATGAAAGCTGAAAATTCCACAGCCTAGTATTCATCGCTTTGCAACAACAACAAAACTACAGCATTTCTGCAGCAGTCTCTTAGGACTAAAAAGTTGTCTTTCAAAGAGAGGAATGTGTGTGATGGTATGAGAGACAAACGCTGCTGTGCAGGGAATATAATTTATGATGAACCCGAGGTGGTGAACAAATTTTGGAGGTGAGTTTAGAGGAAACTAAGACATCTGATCTGTGTTTGTCTCTTTTGGAAGATCTTTCATACTGACTTTAACAGTAGAGTCCTTTGTGAAGCTGATGATATTCACCCTTGTCACACTGCCCTTTTCTCATGTGGTTTGGAGCAGGTCTAGGTGACACCATGGTGTAACCGTCTCAGAGTGAGTCTATACCTGATGTCTCAGCATGTGAACAGGAGCATGTACACAGTCAGTCATTTGTGCTGAGATAGCATGGATTATTAATAGTATGAATGAGGAAAAAAGAATACTTTTGTAAAAAAGAAAAATATTGCAATTTTTCTTGGGAAGAATTCAGATATTGGCATTTTTGGTCACTGAATGCAGTTTCATGATTGTTTCCACATACTGCTGGTATGTTTGTTCAAAGGTTTCTGTGGAGCGTGATTCAAACACAGATTGGTGGCTCTTATCAAACACTTGGAGCTGCTGAAGTCCATCACCTGAGCCAATCTGGCTTTGGGTGTTATCCTGGTTTGAGAAGACACACCCTGATGCCAAGGGTCTCACAGTGGCACATGTGATGGGGTCCTGGGCTGCTGGGAGACCATGAAGCCCTTCAGTGAGGCAGGCTGGAGAGGTCTCCCAGGTCACCTCTCACCACACAGTGCTCACAAGCCTTGCTGAGCTGGGCAGGGCAGGCACCTGACTCCATTAGGAGCCATCTCTGCATCCTCAGGCTACATGTCCACTTTTACGGCTAAAAAATGTAGTTTCTGGGACCCGTCCTCAGTGTGTTTTCCAGCACAGGTTACAACGCAGTGTTTTGCAGGGTGTCAGTACAGGCGTCTGTGTCAGGTTTTGGAGGTCATCCCGGGAGCACCATGTCCATCAAAACAACACTGGGTGCCTGTTCTGTGGGGCCCCCCGTCGGCTGGTAATGTCCCAGCCTGCTAAGAAAACACACCACATCGAGGCTGAGGCCTTTGGGCTCCTGAAAAGAGAGAAAACCTCCCACCCACCCCAAATTCCTGCCTGAGCTAGCTGGGAGATAAAAATACCGCTGTTACAAAGCGAGGTGGGACCCCATTTTTTTCCCCTGCCGTGCAGAGGATACCTCAGCACAGGTACAAATCAGGTTCCAAAGCTCTGCCACCACAATCTGGAAGGAGGTTCAGACAGAGGTTTTCTTTGGGTTCAGTGTCATGCAGCATGTGCCTGTGTGTGACGGGGGTCTGACCCAGTGCTAGCGAGTACACTTTCTATCTTGAGACAACCTGAACAAAACCTCATATTTTTTCATACGAATTTTTTCCAAAGTAAATGATCTGCAGGCATTTACCCAGAATATCATTAACACAGAAAAGGAAGCTGAGTTTATTGTGCCCAAATGTTACACTGGTGTTTACAGGAATTCTGATCTTTAAATTTCTTGCTAAACATAATCTATTTTGTGTATGTTATAGTAACCCTGTCTGGGACTTTAAATAATAACAGAAGACTATATAAACTAAAATTTCTTTTTTCAACTCATTAGATGCATTTATAGATTTAGAATATTCTGTATACTCCATTTTCTACTTCAATATACAAAAATTAAAAGCCTTAGAATTTAACTAGAAACACAGAGCTAAACAATGTTTTGTTTATGGCCTGCATTGTATTAACATCATTGCTTTTCATTATAGGGTGATGCTGGGGAAATGATGAATTTTGTTGACAATGTTATCAATTATGTACTTTCAAAATAAAGCTTTACATTTTATTACTAATGGGAGGAAAAAAATGGGCCAAATTTGACTCATGTAGCTTGACCAAATCACTAGCATCATCAGATTTACGTCAAGGTTGGGCTGGGTTGAGTGTCCCCTCTCTGAGGAGAAAGCTCAAAACTTTTGGCACTTAATTGGGAGAAACCCACAAACATTTAAATGCTGCTCTTAAGTAGGATTAGGCAACGAGTGCAGAGTTCAGTGTGTGTACTGGACAGAAACGGGCTTTGGGAGGCTCCTTCTGCAGGGGTTAGTGGCTGATCAGAGCCTGGAGACGTGCCTGGTGGGAGACTGGGGCTTGGGCAGCCTGCAGGCAGGGCACCCTGACGAGGTAAAACAGGGTGTGTGGCAGATTTACCTTGCCCAACTAGCATGGGAACAGCACAGATTGCCCTGTTATTGTAAGACTTTTACCTTAGATGAATTATTTTGCAGGACTGAAAGAGATTTGCAAGATTCCTCAGCCACATACCTAGACAGCCAGGAGTGCTTCCTGACTCCCACCTGGGGACAGCACTGAAGTACGGGCAATGTATGAAGTATTTCCATCCTGGTGCCTCTTATTCCCTGGTTTCCAAAGGAAGAAAATGCAGAAACAGGGGCTGGAAATATGCTCCGGACTCATTCAAAATCCTAGCAGACAGGATGGGAAGAGCTCAGGAGGGCACCGACGCACAGCGTGTGCTTGGCCTGTCACACTCTGTCATGTAAAATCTTTCATGATCCACCGCAAACTAGTGATGAATTCTGACCCCATCACTAGAAAAAAGTGGTAGGTCCAGAAATTCACCTTTCTGAGAGCTGAAAACCTATACCTAATTTCCAGCCTTAATGTCTTAATAGCTGGCTTATATCTCTTTGTTCTTATGCCAACTCATTGTCTTTAAGCTTAAAAAGCTCTTTCCCTTTTCTAGTGTGTATCCTCCAGCTGTATTTACAAAGAGTGACTGTATTCCCTCTCAGGCTTGGATCTGCTTGGCTAAATAAGCCACTGTCTTTTAATTTCCTCTTGTAAAATAAACTCTCAGTTGCTTGGATCATCCTAGCAGCCATTTCTGCACCTGTTCTGGTACGAGTTCCCTTTCCGTCAACGTGGGTGACCCAAACGGCCAACAATACTTGAGGTTTCGCAAGGGCCTTGTGTTGGTGGCTTTCACATTCCTAGAAACACCTTGCTGGTTTCATTCTCAGATCACATTGCCTTTTTCATAAGTGCATCCTGTGGTGCGTAGGCATCCTGTGACTGACTGCTGTATGCAAGTTTTTCACTGCTGAAGAAGCCAAAGAGTTTGAGTCTAGAAGCTCACAGTAGCCCTCAAGCTCTTAAACTCCAGTTACATGATCCCAGCTTTCAAAAAAGTACAGCTAAATGCCCAGTTGCAGAGCATGAACCAAAGCAGTCAAAGAGCAGATGTCTTGTTTATGATATCAAAGTTGCTTCCACAGTGTCCTGTTAGTCCTGGCAGCATTTGCATGTGAGGAGATGTAATTTTTTTCTCTAACCATGGTGTTAGACAAAAACTGAGATGATGGTATTAATTAAGCAATAAAGCAATGCCAAATCTGTGTGGGACGTAGGTAGTTTTAAAAGGATTAAGCGCTTTATAAATAAAGTACATCTGGAAAGTAAAGCTTCTGGTACCCAGACGAACTCCCTCCCACCCATTGAATTCCTTCTTGGCTGTGCTTGCCTGCCCCCACCAACGCGATCCAGCAGCATGCTCGCCTCCCATCACTTTGCGCTTTCTCATCACTGTAATCCAAATTTCAGGGATACCAGTCTCGTGCAGTTTTTCAGGACATTTGACGTTGTTTAGGATTTGTTTTGCTGAAGGTTTGTGTGTGCATGTGTGTGTGTGTTTAAATAGAGGACATTTCAGGTCAGCCAGTGGGTTCCTTAACTACTTCAATCTGTGTCTCAGTGGTAATATTGCTCATATAAAATTGTTTGTTATTGCTCAAAATTTCAATATCTTTCATGCGATGACGGATTTAAAAGCAAAATATTGTTATTCAGTTAAACAAAACATGATCAATATTTTCTCAAGGTGTTACATCTATTATAGAGCTGACTCACAAATATCCACAATATAAACAAATCTGGAATGCCTTTTTTTAATTTACGGGTCCTTCTGGACTTGTACCTTCTTTATAATCTGCTAGAAATCCAAATTCATGCTTAGTACCATATGTACCATAGAAGAATCTTTGTTGGAATTTACTTCCCATCCAATATCACAACACATATGTTACACAACACAGAAAAAATGTGTAATATTTCATTTTACCCTCACAGTGGCCCCATGCTTTCTTTGCTTTTTTTTCCCCTTCCAGAATGTAACTCAATATACCAAATATTGGAAAAGTAGTTGCCGCTTGATAAAGAAAGGCAGCATAAATGAAACCTCCAATATTCAGTCAATTATAGACGTGCTAAAATATTTTTATTTAGAAAGGAGTCTTAATATCTGCCATTATGGTGATGACTTAGGCGGGAGAGAAGAGTATGAGAGTGTGTTTGTGTGTGTGCATGTGTGTTTGTCTCTGTGTACAAGTATGTACATATATGTGGTTGGAATGGAAGACCCTGCCATTTCCCTACTGGCTTCTTATTTAGCTGTGGTTGTCACAGACAGGATGAAGTTTCTGCTGCAAAAAGAATAATTCAGGTCTTATTACCAAAAGTAATAATACTTGCTGGTATTAAAAACTCCTAAAATCTGGTCTGGAAAGAGCAAAAATAAATAAAAGATCATATAATAGGGGTGCTAGCTGCCCATGCCAGGAGGAAATTGCTTGGCAAAGAAAATATCTGAAATCCTTTAAAAGCTGTTTTGTGTACCAGTTTCAGAGTGATGCTGGCCTGACTTCCAGCTGACTAATGGCAGCTCCATGGAGAGTAACATCAGTGCCCATTCCTTACTTATTACCAATAATATATCACTTGGAAAATAAACAGAAAGATAAATAACAGGACAGATGTCTAATGAGGCAGAGGTTAAGGAGTGTTAAACTGTGCTGGACACCATCCGACATGCCGGTGTTAAATTATGCTGAATGCCCTGAGCTCCCTCCCCATAAAAGGTCAATGCTCTGGGTATGTTCCTGGATGATTTATGAAATCAAAGAATGGTCCACATGCCTATCTCTCTGGGAGGTGAGCAGCTTGCAACATTGTCAACCGCAGCACCATAATGAACCAAATTTAAACATCACTCAAATCAATCCATCTTCGTCACTTGCTCCATTGCAAGCCCTCCTCTGTCTTGTTCTCACCAGCCAGCCATGACATGG
Source organism: Platalea minor (assembly GCA_037975005.1). Lineage (NCBI taxonomy): Eukaryota > Metazoa > Chordata > Aves > Pelecaniformes > Threskiornithidae > Platalea > Platalea minor. The sequence goes on from JBBPFK010000272.1 coordinate 13,660, forward strand.
TGTATTGTTCTTCATATGTGTCCCTGTAGCTATTTTAGAAGCCTGCAGTGTTCTCCGCTAAAGTTAGAAACCCCCTGAAAATGGCTGTTTCTTTTGGACCAGGTCAGACTTGCTCAGTCTCTCTGCTATTTCCATGTCATAAGTGGCTGAATAGATGGCATTTGCCTGTCCTCAGAATCGTTTGTCCTGTATATGTAGGTTAGGTGCAACTATGGTATTTATAAAGAAAGTGTTTTAATTTTGCATTCAATATTTAATTACAGCAGAATAAGCTAGCTTTATCCTTCATGCCTGAAGAGTTAGATTCCCTCTACCTAAAATCTTTCTGAAGCGAGTCTCACACTGTGCCACCACAGGAATTCATTTGTATTGCCTGCAGTGCCATGGGCAATGAGATATTTACTAGTTGTAGTTGACGTGCGTAGTAGTGGTTTCTGTACTTCTTCCAGCTGGTGCCCACTCTTTCAGCTTCTTTTTTTTTTGCACCGCAATATCTACTTTCTGCTCAATGGAAAAGTGGTAGATAACTAGAGTGTATCTTTGGTACTTTTGAGGTTGCATAGCTTTATAATTTCCCATGGATTTAACCATGGACACTATTGCACAGGTTGTCAATGAATGTGAAACATGCACTGCAATCAAGCAAGCCAAACAGTTAAAGCCTCTTTGGTATGGAGGACAATGGCTGAAACAGAAATATGGGGAGGCCTGGCAGATTGATTATATCATAGTCCCACAAACCTGCCAAGGCAAGTGCCATGTGCTTACAATGGTGGCAGCAGCCACTGGATGGATGGAAACATATCCTGTGCCCCATGCCACCACCCAGAACACTATCCTGGGCCTTGAAAAGCAAGTCCTATGGCAACATGGCACCCCAGAAAGAACTGAGTCCAGATAACGGGACTCAATTCTGAAACAACCTCATAGACACCTGGGCCAAAGAGCATGGCATTGAGGGGGTATATCACATCCTCTGTCATGCACCAGCCTCTGGGAAAACTGAACAATACAATGGATTGTTAAAGACTACACTGAAAGCAATGGGTGGTGGGACATTCAAACATTGGGATACACATTCAGCAAGAGCCACCTGGTTAGCCAACACTAGGGGATCTGCCAATCAAGCTGGCCCTGACCAGTCAAAACTTTTATGTACTGTAGAAGGGGATAAAGTCCTTGTAGTACACATAAAAAATACGGTGAAGAAGACAATCTGTCTGGGTTACTCCTGTCTTGGGCAAAGGCAAACCCATTCATGGGATTGCTTTTGCTCAAGGACCTGGGCACACTTAGTGGGTGAGGCAGGATGATGGGGAATTCTGATGTGTACCTCAAGGGGATTTGATTTTGGGTGAGAATAGCCAATGAACTGAATTGTATGATGTTAGTTACTATTTAATACTGCATGCCATCACTTCTATGATTGCTATATTCCATATCAACAGTATTACAGTAAGAATCACCCAGATTAATGAAGAATGAACTTTGATGAAACTGAGCAAAATGCAACAGTGATGGAACCAGAACTCACTTCAGCATGCAACAATCCAACACCACACACCATCTCTCCTTCCCTGAAAGACTGTTATGACAGATGGAGCCCAAAGTCATGGACTAAATGAACTCAACAGACATTTTAGAGGGGTGGCCCATAGACAAAGGGAACGATATCTCTGTGTATATATCAAAAGACAGGAAAAGTAGTGGTGATTAATTGGAATGTATTGGAAACAGTAGGACCTGGGCATGATGTAGATGGTGTAGAATAAAGGGTGGATACTGCCTTGGTTTTGGCTGCGATAGAGTTAATTTTCTTCCTAGTAACTGGCTATGGTGCTGTGTTTTGGATTTAGTATGAGAATAATGTTGATAACATACTGATGTTTTAATTGTTGCTAAGTAGTGCTAACACTAGTCAAGGACTTTTCAGCTTCCCATGCTCTGCCCGGTGCACAAGAAGCTGGGAGGGGGCACAGCCAGGACAGCTGACCGCAACTGGCCAAAAGGCTATTCCATACCATATGATGTCATGCTCAGTATATAAACTGGGGGGACTTGGCCGGGGGACAGTGATTGCTGCTTGGGGACGGGCTGGGCATTGGTCAGCAGATGGTGAGCAATTGCGTTGTGCATCACTTGTTTTGTATATTCTTTTATTATTATCATTATTTTCTCTTCCGCTGCTGTCCTATTAAACTGTCTTTATCTCAACCCATGGGTTTTACCTTTTTTTTCCGATTCTTTCCCCCATCCCACTGGGGCAGGGGGGAAGGTGAGCGAGCGGCTCTGTTGGTGGTGCTTAGCTGCCAGCTGGGGTTAAACCACAACACTCTCCATTCCTGTTTCTTAAGATACACTATAGAACTCACCAACATGTCTGAGTTGCTAGAGGAAGCTTGTACAGGAAAAGAAGCAGATACTTGTAAGACCATTTTGGCTTTAGTTCTCCACCTGCAAAGCAGGCATGCTGAGGGTCAGCACTTCCACCTTCTGTCTGCATCCTGACACAGCCAAGGTGAAAGGAGAGACCCTGGTGAAGGAGTGGGGTACCAGAAGCCGGTTTTCACTACCTTTTCAAGCAACTCATTTGAGAAGCTGGAGGCCTCATATGGTGCAGTCATTTGAAAGCCTTGTTAACTTGAGCTGTTTCACAAATACTGAACATAAATACAGTGGCTGAGGGTGAACGACTTTCCTCCTCAAAGAAATTCCAGACACTGCCTGTTAGCAGATGCTGCAGGTACCCTAGCCATTGTTCAACAGAAGGGCAGCAAAAAGGTACACGTTCTGCCTCTTGCCTGGCTTTTCCTCTGGGTTTTTTGTATAATTTGCCACTGAAACTGGTGTGAATTTTGTACAGAAAGAGTCACAATGGTGGCTCGATGCTCTGTGTGTGTTTGCTGCTGTCCAGCGGGACTATCTCATAAACAGGGTGCGGGCTCCTGACAGCCGCTGGAAGTGCTTCCCAGAAGGGAGTGGGGACTTTCCAGATGGACAAAGTGATTTATTACCAGAATAACTCAGAGGGGTGTGACTTAACAACTGCTATAATTGAAAAATGGGACCAAAGGCACAGAACTTGTTACAACTGCTTGGACTGAAGTTCTGATACCGCACTGTTGCCAACAATGCTGTATTTTTCCTATCTTTCTGCTTTATTGGTCACAGGATCACAGGACATCCTTGGGAAGGTAGAGGAGCATGAGGGATGTCTTAGATGTGATCAGATCTAAGAAATGGAAAGTGTCAGAGAACTAGAGGTCTGGTGGAGAAGACACAAGATGGACTCAGAAAAATATTAGAAGACAATTCTCTGCTAAGTCAGTACCTATAGGAAATTCTCTTGAAAAATGTGCAGCAAAACTGGTACAAATACCTTTTAATCTGATCAGTTATCTGATTTAATTAAAAACCCTCAGAAGCTAGTATGTGCTGAACAGAGATACCAAGTTTACAAAAAAATTTATGAAGAAATGAAATCAATAAAGGTTTCCTCTAGGATAAGAGAGAGCCTAACCTGCATATTTATCAGTCGACTGGAGTTTAACGTGACTACTGAAAACCTCAGAGGGCATCCACACTAAAAATAAAAGCAGGTCGATCCTTCCTTCAAAATGCACCACTAGTCATGCTTCATTCTATGCAAATAGGTAGGCCTGGGCTGATGAAGGAGAGGTAATCACCTAAGGCTAAGCTCATTATTCTCTTAGTTGCCTGACTACAGAAACAGGCATTACTCAACCACACTAACAGAAGACCTACAAGCCCTAAGTAGTCAGCAACCCCTCTCTTTGCATTTCCTGCCTTCCCCCTTTTGCTCATTTTTCTTGCTTGCTTTTGAAGCAGGTTGCTCTGCTCAGCACACCTTCAAGTTTTTCAAGGCTAAGGTAAGTGAAATCCTCAACCCACTTTGGCCCATCTCCAGGCAATAAGACTCTTCCTCACTCTTCTTCCTCTGATCTTATTTCCACTAAAAACCCCTGTAGATAGTGCATCATTTAAAGTCAGAAGATATGAAGTAGGATTTATATTCTAATGGCCACCAAGAGGGAATCTTGCTAGTGTCAGAGGTCAAATACTTATGTCAAGAACACTTTATTCAGTAGCAATAAAAAATTCATCCATGCACCAATAAAAAAGCCCTCTGGGCCTTCATACAGCTGCAGGTATTATATGCGTTCCTCTATATGAGAACAATAAGTATTTTCCTGTGTTTTGTTCCTCATGGGCTTTACGATTCTGTAACCTTTTTGTGTTTTCAATGAAAAAAGATTAGATGGGGCCAGTTGAGCAATAGCAATTCTAGTTGCAATCTCAGTACTTTAAGTCTTTTCCAAAAAAGTGATTTAGAGGCAGTCAACAGATTTGAGTGTCGTCCAGTTTTGGGATACAGGTCATAAACATTGACACATCATAATGGTATGGCAAACTATTATAATGGCGCCCAGTAGCATGGTTGCAGCTAAAAAGCTGTCAGCAATTTAGAGCTGTGTGAAGAAATTTTGAACAAGAAGTACAATGGGTGAATTTTGGCTTTATGCCTGTGTCATCAAACAGCAAAAAAGCACTTTTAAAGAGTTCAGTTTCTCTGGATGTATTTTCTCTCTCCTTTGTTTGTTGCCAAAAGGGGAGCTATTATTTTAGTGGAAAATACTTTCCTCTCTCTCCGTCTCTCTCTTTTGTTTGAGAAGGGGAGCCAGTGTCATAGTATAGCACTGGAGCTGAGGACAGGAGGGTAGAAAAGGGTCAAAGAGTAAAGTGTGCTGTCTGCTTGGAAAGGCAAAACTTTAGCAATGTAACAAATACCACTCTGAGCACTTGTAAATAAGGAAAAAAGGATGCCCTGTATTAAGAAGATCGGAAAGAAAACCTGCTAGTATAACTTGCCATGCAAAGAACCCAATTGTCCGGTGTCTCACATGAAATATATTTTGGTTGCTTAGGAAGAATAAAGGAGAGTGCAAGATTTGATTTTGATTTGGAAAATCCTCTTTTAGGAGTAATTTCCTGCAGATATTCAGGTGTGCACTTCAGTGACTGTCCTAGATTGAGGAACTATTAATTTGATTCAAAAGTATTCAAATATTTCTGTAGAGCAGCTGAGGCCAAGTCTACACAGATACCAATTTTTTTTAATGGTCAAAATTAGCCAGAGGAACAGAGGGTGTTTACCTGTGGTGGTCTTTCTCTTTAAGAAGGACAAATTATGTTCCAGGGTCACCACTAATAAAACTCTCAGCAGCCCTTTCAGTTGTTATTGCATGCAGAGGTTATTTGGAGAGGGGGTGCAAATGATGTAGTTGTGTTGATGCCTGGGCTGTAGTGCACGTTCCTTAAAGAAGGCAAATAAATTGCTGTAACTTTGGGAGGTGCCCCCTTTCTCATTAAAAGCAGTAAGTTAGTTGGATCACTGAGTTTTTCCCGTTCCATTTACATCTTGAAATCTGATCACCTTCTTCTCATAGAAGTAGATGGAAAAAATCCTGTTGACTGTAACACTAGAGTTTTTTTCCTGAGGAGAAAGAGTGCCTTCTTGCTTAATTCTTAACTAGTTTTTGTACCCAAAACTATAAATCTTTCAGTCCCAGTTTCCTGACACACTCAAGTGGAAACTGAAAAATATCCGTATTTTAACTTTTATTACATATCAAATTTTGCAAAGGTTTCTCTGCCAACACAAATGACTACAGGTTGGGAAGCAAGACTGTGAAACGTCTGAAAGTTGGTGATATTCACTTAATGAGCAGTACAGTCTTGCTCTGAAATGCATTTCTAACAGCAGAATTCAAATCACATACTTGTAAGGCTGTTCAAAAAAAAAAAAAAAAAAGGAAGAAAGAAAAAGAATCCAAGTGAGAATTTTCACAGCTCCAATTAGCAGTTTCAGGCCAGATCTACATTTTTGTGATCATTTCAGATTGTTTGGGCTAAAAGCTGAATCGTGGGCTGTTTATTCAGATTTAGGGAGGGATTTTGTCTATCTTTCATTTATTTCCACATACTTAAAATAATCTGCTTGATTTTCTGTGGCCCACGACAATCACTTTGCAGTGTCAGGAAGAAGGAATTATGAGGAAGGACACAATAACAGTCTTTTGGGCATCTTCTGTGCTCAGCAACAGTGCATGTCTCACTGATTTTGTGATGAGATCAGTTTCAAGGTGATCCAGCTGTAAATGATTACCTGGTCATGCAGGCTGGAGAGTCAAAGGTGCTTTGTCCATAATGTTAAAAAAATAAATCACTTGGATTGTTGAAATAAGCCTGAAGATATTTTATACAAAGTGGAACAGTCTCCAAAGAAGCAGGATTAAAACTTCCCACCTGACAGGACTCTACAGGCAGCTGCTCAGGCCACTCACTGGAGTGGTGGTTGGTTACACTTCATATTCCTGCAGGGACTCAATACTCCAATGTTTTGTTGTTTTGTTTTGTTTTGTTTTGTTTTGTTTTGAGTTACCTTTGGAGAAAAGGAAAACAACCCAGCAAAATTACATTTAAGCACAATTGTTGGTTTTTTTTTTTTCTATTTCTCTGTTGAACCAAAGGTTATGTTATCTCCAAGGATCTACATGTGACCAGGCAAGGGTACGTATACTCCATTTCTGGCATGGCATGGATTTTGCTGTGAGTGCAGGGGAAAGCTGCTGAGCCTTCAGTTCAGTAGGACCTTAAAACATGAATTTGGGAATCTATTGTGTACTTAAAATCAAACAACTCGCTCAGTACCTTACTGAATTGAGGCTGTAGCCTCCGCGAGGGGAGTGTCTTTGTATCTATAAAATGAAAACAGTGTTTATTGGTTATATTTTACAGGTGCACTGCAGATTAAACTCAGACCCTAAAGAGACTTGAGATCTGGGAGAGGCACTGCAGACAGGAGAGAATACTATTAAAAACATCTTTTTGTGATGACTTTTGGCAGTAGCTTCACTACCTGTTTTTACAACGTATTGCTTTTATTTGTCCAAGTCCCATAATAAGGAATAAGATGCTTGCACCATTAAATCTGACAGCTCTGCATAATTTGGCAAGGATTTGGAATGACCGTGTGAATCAAGAACAAATGTTTTTACACCATGGAGTGAGAAAATACTCAGGGCATTGAACAGAAAGATATTCAAGGTTTTCCTTTGGCATTGTTCATTTCCAAATGAGTTGTTCTGCCAATTATTGCATATTAGACCGATAAAAAAGAAATAAAATATTTAAAAGGCGTTAACTTTAATGGCATTGTGCTCCTTTTGCAGTTGCATTCTGAACAGACGGAGCTGGAAATGACAAATGCAAGGGCCTGATTTGGCTTGATGTTATTTCTGCAAAACTAATGAGCTAAATGGAAAGTAGGAGAATATATCTTGAGATAGCAGGAGCCAAGGAGACAGTTTTCTCCACTCTTCTCATAGAAAGATGGCTGTAATAAAATTTCTGGGGATGCTCTGAGGATATTCCCTCTCTGGACTGTAAACTCCATTTGCTCCTGATTCACACATCCATTCCAAAATTGGATCAAATGCTCCATCTCCTCTCCAAACCTCCAGAAATGTGACATGTTATTCCATGAACAGCTGAACAAGTGAAGCCTATTCTGCTGTGGAAGTGTAGCTTCCCTTTGCACCACAGTAATCTTTGCTCTCTCTGAAGCCCTCTGTCTTTCCCACTGCAATGCCTCACTCTCCCACTCACCCTATGCTCCATGAATTATTATTCTTAAGTCTTTTCTACACTCCCCCTCATCTCAAGTCTCACCATACTTCCAGTCTCCCTTCTCCACACCCTTTAACCTGGCTTTCTTCTCACCTTCCAAACTGTCTGCCTGGACAAAGTTATACAGAAGCTGCTCCCAGTTGGACTCAAATGTGGATATTTTTCCCTGATGCAGTTGCTGACTTATATGAAGCCAAAGAACTTTATCAGTTGAGGATTTTTGTCCCTTCACCATGTTTGTTTGAAATGAGCTGTTGTATTCCAGTGTTATTTGGGTGGCATGTAGCTGAATGGACAGTCTGACTGCAGAAGCCCCTTTCTCAAAGTTGCTAAAATAATAGGATATTTGTCTTAGTGTCCTTTCTTCTGCATGGTGACCTTTGACTCCAGAGTGGATTTGGTTTGAATTACTTTTTCAAAGCATACGTTTTTGCATTCAGAGGTTTTATACCTCAGCCACAGAGAGGCAGGGAGAACAGATGCAGACCAAATGCTGTGCCAAATTCTTTCAGGGGAGTTAGACAATAGATCCTTGGGTAACTGCACTGCTTGAGTCCATCTCATACGCTAGTTTGCCCACCAGTCCTCCAAAGACTGGTGGCCAGAGCAAATCTCCATGTATCCAGTTTACTCAGGTAGACAGTAATTGCAGGTCTGCTGTCGGAAGTAAATAATGTGGGCAACAGCACTTTATTAAGGTCCTGTTTAAAAGTATCTATGTAAAATTTTTATCATCTTGGAAGATGAAGACTGGTCTCCTGAAGCTTGCTAGTACTCTCATGTAAAGGAGAGAGGACTTGGATGATGCAGTCCCCCAAATAGGTATCCCTACAGCTAGAGAAAGCCTGCTTGCTGACTACAAAAGCTCAGCAATGGCTTTGCCTGCTTAGACCATGGAAGCATGTCTGATCTCTGTCAGACCCAGCCCATGTCTCCTCCTCTGGGACACCATGTCCCTTCTTAGAGTTGTCTTGGGATTGTTTCTGTTCTGACACCATGAGGGAATTGGCAGCATCTGTTTAATTTTTGTGTTTGGTGGTACTGAAGGAAAGTCAGACCTGTTATAGTAAGATAACATTTGGCAACCATTAATTACCTAGAAAAAAACCAAAACATAAGTGGACAAAGTTTAGTTGCAATGAGTCCTGGTCAATGCTGCATAGGAAATGATTCTTTCTTGTAAAAAGCTTACATTCTGTAAAACTTTAATTTAAACAAAAAGGAAAAGGAAAAAAGAAAAAAAAAAGAAAAAAAAAAAAGAAAAAAGAAAATCTACCCACACTGGGACAAATCCAAATATTTCAATTTTTTTGAGATAATATCTACCTTCTCCCTTATTCTTCTCTCTTTTCTCTTCGGAATAATGAAAATTGTATGAGTAGACATTTTCTACCATTTCTGAAGCCCTGGAGGAGGCTGTGGAGTCAGCTGAATTTCCCTCCTTTGATGTCTGAACAGGCTGAGATAATTCTTTTCTTTTTGGTCCTTTCTCTCTCTCTTATGTAGGTGTGTTTAACACCTACATAGGTGGATTAAACAAGAGTGTATTGGAATAATCATCATAAAGTCTGGTGCCTGTCAAGATTTTAGGCTACGCCAAAGTGAATATATTTCAGGTCCACTACCCATAAAATTTTAAAGATCCAGTGATCCATGCTTACACATGGTGAGATGCGAAATACAGCTGAAATCAGGACTTCACTTTCCTGTTCTTCTGGTTTTCATTAAAAGTAATCTTACATTAGATGTTTTCAACAAAGCCTTTTGGGCTACAAGCAAAAACATCCACAAATAAAATCCTAGTTTGCTATCCTTATTTGTTCTAAGCAGTTCTTAAAAAACACAAGAAATCAAACCCAAAATCTAACACTCCCTCCTCCCAAGCTGAAACATTTTGGATAGAGATGAAACGAACTCAAAATTGGGCCAGAAGAATGAGTCTTGTTAATTAACATACATTATCAAATGTTTGCATTCATGGCCACAGGATGCTATAAAGGCCCGCAGTATAAATGAGTCCAAAAATAATTACATATATTTAGGGAATATAGACCTATCCATGGCTATTATAGTTGATAGTCAGGCTTCAACATGTGCCTCAGCAAGTCCCTACGCTATGGTGTACTGGAAGGAAAGCCATTCTCATAACGTGTCCCTGCATCCATTACTGGCCAGTATTGTACACATGATGCTGGACTTAAGGGATTTTTGTTCTGATGCAATACAACCATTCTTATTCTTAAGATAGATAAATATTCACATAACTGATAACAAGGTAGGCATTTAAGCTAGCTTTCAAATGTTTTTCTTCAATGAGATGTGATTCTAAATAATTAAATCTGTCATGTCTTAGGACATTAAAATGATTTTATTTTCTAGTTTGACTTTATTTTCTAGTTTCTGTGTAGGTTTCCTTGAGTTTTCTAAATGTGCTAAAGTATTTCTAAGATTCTTATGAGTTTTGCTATTATTCTGTAATTGGGAATTTTTCAAAAGCTAAACTTGCTTCACCTGCTATAATCATTATATCCCAGTATGGGCTAGAACTAGATCTATATGGAGAACAAAAAAATCTATTTTGTGGAGAACTTCAGAACTTTGTTCTAAATCCTAGTGCTAAAATGTCAATTAAAAAGCTGAAAACTACTTTTAATGGCTTGTTTTCATTTTGACTTTTAAAAGCATGTAATGTACCACAACATAAAAAGTCATTTGCAAAAGAAATATCAATATGTCTTTCCCCAAAATACCAAAACGAGCTTTTTTTTTTTTTTTTACATTTTTAGAAGTCCTTTCTCCTTCAAGAAAATTTCACTATACATTTTTATTTGGATAGAACTTCATTTTCTGACTGTAAACCTGTTCTGTCAAAGTTGACCTGAACAGCTGTAAGCAGAAACGTAAAGAAACCTAGAGCCAGATTCAGTGTCAGTTTTTAAAAATTTCCATAAACTCAGACTTTCAGATACCACTTTGTGCAACTACAGGTAAGGGTCCTCAGAGAAAATGTGCATCCCCTTTCAGGCTCTAAATGTCTCCCAGCCTGCTTCCCAGTCTTTGATCAGTTCAGATTAGTCCTTCGTTTCATATTTTTCCAGACAACGTCAATGGCTTTTACCATACTATCACTGAAATTCTGTTTCTCTGTTATTAATAACCACTTAAAATAGATTCAGACTAACAGCCAATACCATGATCACCCATGCTTCCCTACAAAATCATATTATAAATGTTACCTATGGGATTGTTTGCAGTGCAATCTGGTTTCTGAAGTTCCCAGACAAAAATCCCTCTCCTAGTTGCTAGGGAAGCAGACCAGAATGCTGCTTGAAAATTTTTTTCTAAATGTAGTCATGCTTGTAGAGAGGTAGCTTTTTTTTTTTTGCCCGTCTGACTTTCCTTGCCTGACGATGACTGTGCAGTGTAATGTAACTGACACCAATGGATTAGGGAACTATCTGCTTTTCCTGTTTCAGTGCTTCTTAGTCCTGTCTAAAAAAGTTATTTACACAAAGTGTAAAAAACAGACAAGAAATCTTTTCTTCCAAACGAATGCTCAAGATGAATGGCAGCTGTTAGGTGACTGACAGCCTGAGAGAAGTAGATCCTATACCTTGAGCTGTCTCTGGCTGCCATTTGATAATCTTTCGGAGAAGAAAACATCCAAATACATACAAGCACAGTACTAAGGTTTTAAAGGCCAGTTGGATAGTTGATGCAATTTCCATTTTGTTTGGGGAAGTTTCTATTTCAGTACTTACATCATGTAAGAAACTAAGAATGTATAAACATCCCTTAAAAAATCGCTTTGTAAGTGATTTACTCAGAATTGAATGTATGATGTTATTTTTCTGTCATCTAGCTACATTTACAACCCATAAGCTCTTGAACTAACTTGTCATTTCTGCTACTTGGACTTATGTAAGGGAAGTTGATCCAAAGCTGCTGAAATTAGGAGAAGACTTTCAATTTAGTTTTGTTAGGTTTTTTCTTTCAGCCATATTTCTTCTAATTCATTCCTCTCAACTTCTTTTCTTTTAAGTTCCAATTTGTAAAGTAGGCAAGTATTTTGTGGCCAAAGCATTCAGTAGCAACAAATGATAATAACATATTTTCTATCCCTCTAATGAAGGATACACCTATTTGAAATCGCCACAGTTTTATTTATGTGTATTACTGCTAAAACCATGAAAGGTACGTGCCCGTATATATCAAAGAATATTGGTAGGTGATGCAATTCATCTTTCATAGTACTGATACCTAGGAAGTATCACCCTATCACCAAATGCCAAAATACAACTAAACCATTTGGATAAGGTATTAGAAGAGTGCAGGCAGTTGTGGGTAAAAGCGATAGTTGTTTTTCCATCAGCTCCTTCCCTGCTGGTCTGATCTCATGGTAAATTCAGGACCAGCACATCATGCTAATATTTTATAAGTTAATGGGTAAAAAAGTAAGTTCTAATGAGAGCTCAGCACTGTGTTTAAGTATTTACAGCAGTATAAATTCATAGCAATTCCATCAATATTTGCAAAGTTTGGGTATAAATAAGAATCTGTCAGCGTACAGTACTCGTGCTTTTTAAAAGGAAATGTCACAGGCAGAAATCTTTCAAAGGGAGGACTAGATTTTTGTTTTGAATAATGTTCCATATATCAGGAAAGAAATATTGCTTACACAGTGCTTTCCCAAGCACAAGGTCATTTGCAAAGGAGGCAGTAGATCAAATTTTCCTTTGTGCGTTAACAGCATGTCATCAGGAATGTTCATTTCTTGGTGGTAGGACAGATTCTTGAACTAAGGAGACAGTTTCAAAGGGTCGTTAATCTGACCTTTTGCATCACAATAATATTTTGACACAGTAGTGGTCTAAGTCAGGTACCTACTTAGAGGAATTCATTAGGTGTCTCTCTGCCCACTAGTGCCATGTCAGCTAGCCAAGCCAGCTCTTTGTGCAGTAGAGAGGGAGAGAGATGTAAGCGTGGCATCCATGGAAAGCAGCATTCTGTATAGTGTATTAGTGAGAAATGTAGAGAATATAGATGAGTTGAAGTTGAAAGACAGTGCTTCTCTCTACTTTGGATTCCATCTCTTAGTTCTTTAAGACAGCCCTTATAAAAATGTGAGAGGAGATCGTGATACCTACTGTCTTCTCTTGCCTTTCAGGTGGATTGATGAAGCATGCAATGGCCCAAATAAGGAAAAAGGAAAACAGATATAAAGACTATTATATAACAACTAAGGAATTCACTTGTGTTCTAGTAAACTATTTTATTTTCAGGGTTCATCTAATGATGACTGTAATCTGTGTCTGACTCCTCTTGATGAGTTCCTTCGCCATAATGCTGTAGGGGCAGAGTTACCAGCTCTCCCTCATGTCTTTGCCCAAAGACTAAGTAATTGTTCATTGGTATGTAACTTGATATGAAATAATTTCGTCATAGATGATATCAAAAGCGGCCAGGTACTTGGATACTCTTCTGCCTTGCAGGGAGAACTGGCAAGTAAAGACAGGTCCTCTAAATTGTGACTGACTGCTCTGTTCACTGGGTTTTCAGTTTTGAGTGGGTGAACCTTGACAAAAGGAGGGAATTCAAGGGGGAAAATAAACAGATAAAGGGAATTACTTATTCTTGCCCTATTTTTTGTGGAACCTGACCCAAGTTAGGAGAGGAAACATTTTTTTTTTTTTTTTAGTGAGTCCTAGATATACCATAAGGACCTCTGTGCTTTGGGAATGTCCATGACCAGAGAGTTGGATGCCATGGGAACTTCACTGACAGCAAATTTGACATCTAAGGGCTCAATATGACATCAGAGAGACAATATGAGAAGTGTTTCATTGAACTGTGATCTGCACACAACCCATCCTCTGATAATCAGAAGACGTCAGACAGTCAGTTGCAACTGTCCGTTTAATTTAGTTTGTTGAGTTCTGACTTTATGAACTGCCCCCATGGAAGTGAAGGCTAAGCCTTTAGTGAGTTGTAAGTCATACTTATACTTATGCCATAAAAGATGAGACCACATACTGGACAGTACAAATCAGTAACAACAAACAAGCACTCTTCCACTTAGGGATATATTTGCTATCAGGTTTTGGGTTGTGGGGTTTTTTTATCATCAGGTTTTAAAAGCTTTTACATGTTGTTTTTTTATGAGCAAGGTGATCTAGTTATCAGATATATTGGAAACAAAGTGCTCTGTTGCTTATGGAGGTCTTCTCTGAAACTCTCTGATATGGAACATAGAATGGAGAAGTCCTTATGCCATTACTCTTTAGTTTAGAAGAATAACCAGTTCTTCACTGACTTCCAGTAATACTTCTTAATTTCCAAACTTTAATCAATGAACTCAGGAAGATTTTTGTTCTGTCTGGGAGAAGTTATATTCTCTTCTGTAATGTCTTTTGTCCCTTGCTTGCCCATGTATCTCACTGCTCTTGGGCCAATACTTAAAAAAAAAAAAAAAAAGTTTTACCTTTGAATAATTTCTGGTAAGAGTTTTTTACTATCTCTGAAATTTAATCCTGCAGGGACCTTGAGATTTTCTTTCATTTTGAATAAGAAGGTATCAAGAATGAACACGGGAGTTTGCCAGCAACCGTGAATCAAATTTAATTAAAAACATTGATTTGGGATGGAGGATGAGGAGGAAGGATTTAAAGGAGAGAAAGAAAGTATTCCTTCTTGAAAAATACTCTTAAAGTGTAAGAAATTGGATGAAATTAAACAGACAGGATCAAAATTGTAAGGAGCGGATTTTGATCTAAAAGATCATTAAATATTTAGAGAAATCTTAAAAGAAATAATATCAAATCACTGCTCATATTTAATGGAGCTGAATGAGCCGCATTACACACATATTATCTTGAAATATAATTAAGGGGATATGAGTACTTCATACTTTTCTGGTGGTCTGGATATGAATAAGGAATAACACAGCAAGACATCCTCTTGGAAGCTGAAGTAGCAAGAACGTCAAGGTCTGTCCTCTCTTTCATTAGTTGCCATTAATAGCAGAATATGAATTTGAACTGGATTATATGTGCAACTCTTTGGGACTCTACTGGGATTTTTGACAGACTTGATAAACCTGACATGTCATAACAGTTATGAGTGTGCCATATGTCAATGTACAATCGTAGGAGAGCTTTCTACTGGTCACTTCTGTGTGTCATGTCTCGATCTAAAGGTACAATACTCTAATGGACAGAGAGCATTCTGTGCTGGACTGCATTTCCAGTGGAGAGAATGTGTGCTGCAACAAGTCGTTCTGTTGCCTGCTTGGTGCTCATGACCCAAGCTTTTTTCCTCTGTTTTGTCTTTTGTTTCTGAAAATAATTAATTCCCCCTCTTCCCCATTTCATTTGGCAAACCTTGGGAAGATAGAATTTCTCCCTCTACATTTTTGTATACCTTAGGGAGTCTTGACTTTCTGTGTTTTTAAAATTCAAAAATTCTGTACTTCCCCTAGTTTGGGTTTGGAAACTCATTTCAGACTTCCTCAGTAAAAAGAACCATGAACTACTGCAAAGGGTATTTCTGCTTTGGTTATGTCAAGATATTTTAACAGCAGCAAGCCTGTCAAAATATGTTTAAGAACCAACAGCACTTTTGAAAACTAAATGGTTTTTTTTTAAGCCTCTTTTCTGTGGAGAATGTGGAACTTTTTACACACACACAAAGAATACCATTGGGGAGACATAAAATTTTAAAGAATTATTGAATATGAGCACCAGCTGCCCCTCTCCTCAGCCATGCCCTGGATCTCTTGTTTGTGTTACGCTTCTAGCCTTCAAGCATCATGTCTGTAAGGGAGATTTTCCATAAAGACTTCAGCTTTTTTCAATGCAGTTCCAGAAGATGTAAGGGCAAGAAGGAAAAGAGAGCACAGCGTGAAGCAGAATTTTCTTTTGAGTGCATTGCCTGGAGGTGGATATTTGTTATGTCACCCACTTTTCTCTCTCCCCTCCTCACTCCAAACTGTTCTTCCCTGTGGCTCCTGCTATATGGATACACAATCCTAGAAAGAAGTCCCAGGAAGCAGAAGGAGCTGCTTTCTCCACTCAAGCACAGATTTTTGAATGAATGTCTGATCCTGGTCTTCCTATTCAGCCCTAGAAGGACTTGTTCCTGCACCCACTGAAGACAGTGATAAATCTTCCATAGACTTTAGTAGTTCAGAAAAAGGGTTTATTCCTCTTTGCTCTGGGAGTCCTTCAGTCTTCCTAAGCTACATAAAACCAGATTTGTCTTGGTCTTGGCTGGGAGGGGTGACAGGGAAAAAGAAGATATTTCAGTGTGATATGATCTTTCTTGAATGTTAATCAAAGTGCAGTGTGATAGTATGAGATATATGTTTTGTATGTGTGCGTATCTAAGTATATGTACATACACCATTTAAGATATATGGCATAAATCATGCACGTAACATTTTTACACCCTTGCCCCCGCCCATGTGTCTATACATGCATACTTATTGTACAAATGCATATATATTTTTCATATGTGCATGATGCTGACTATGTGCTATTGTGTAATTACTGTCCATGTGCAATCTGCCAAAATATGATTCTTTAAGATCATGGTTCCCTTTGCAAGTGGAAAGCTGCTAGCTGTGGTGCATATAGCTAAGTTCTAATTTGGCAGTGGTCTTCATTTCTACTGCAAAACCCTCCCTCCCACACATACACATTTCCAGTCTTTTTTTTTCTTTATTTGTTTCATTTTAGTTCCTACCCTAAGCTATTTGGTAATATTGCAGTGTAGAACACAGCAGCTGTTTCATGAGTGTCTTATTTAAAGTGAGCACAATCTCACAAATAAAGAGGAGCAAAGAAGGGAAGCAGACTGTGTGGGTTGCTCGTTCTGGAGAAGACAGGAAGGAAACTGTAAATAAAAAC